>JAOBAY020050511.1:0-13372 GCA_025331085.2 Zoanthus sociatus
GTCGCTCCCCCCCCCCCCTCCCATCTCAGGTTCCGTTTACTAAGATTACGGATTTTTACCTTCAGGCAGTTTCATGTTTGCCAAAGCTATCCGTGCAAGAAACTACATAACCTTCGTGGATGCACTAGAACAGAGATATGGCCTTCTGATGGGAGTAATTGTCCTATTGATTAGTGTATTGGGGAGTATTCTTTACATCGCTTCCATTCTTCTTTCGTTGGGCGCAACTGTGAGTGTGGTATTGGACATCGGCCTAATCCCATCAACCATTGCATCTGTAACAATTGTAGTCCTTTACACGTTTTTTGGAGGTCTCAAATCAGTGGCGTATACTGATATTGTACAACTGCCTTGCATTGTAATAGGTTTGGTGAGTAAACATCTTAATAGTTTCTATTGTAAGTTATAGTCTGATTTTGCTATGTTGACGATTATAAATTTTGCTATTTCAAGATAAAAGTACTTCTGTAGTTTGTTGTATGGAGATATATACAGGCTCGAGAGCAAATGAGAAACTTTGGAGACAATTTAATTTTTTCAGCCCAGGGACTGTATCACTCCATACAATTTATAATACGGAAGTTCTTCTTCCTTTTATAATTCGACAATTTATTTTTTTACAACAAAGCAACAAAGGAGGCGGTAAAGTTTACCAATGCAAACGCGGGTGATATGACATGGTATATGATTGGTCCTCACATTCGTACCAGGTATAGAATTAGAAATCACGGGAGGTATCAAGAGCTAGCTGGCCATTCAAATCACTTTCAGAACTAGTGCTGGAGTGACTTCGAGATGATGTTGTTCTACTGAGGATTTTCTTAATATCTTAATGTATGTGAGCCGCTGAGCGAACGATATAAGACTTTCAACTGTCGACCTTGTACACGCTTGTAAATAGCATGTAAGTTTATTCTTATAAAGAATGGGATTGTAAATCTGAAATATTACTATTTACTGTAGTAGTTTAGTCATATTCATAATTCACACAGGCTCCGCTAGACACTGTTTCGGAAGGTCAGCTGCTATCTGCCAGTTTTGGCGATGCTCCACAATCAAGTATCAGTCGAGAATGTTTTCTTAAAGTTTAGGCTAGTATTTCAGACCAACGTTTTTACTCAGATTTTTTTGTCCCAATTCACTACAACCTTCCCTTTGTTGTAACAGTTTTCTTAACAGTTCTTTCTCGGTAACTTATAATTAAGAGTTTAAAATTGTTCGTTCCAGGTTCTTGCCATTCCGTTTGCAGTTTCTCATCCTGCTGTTTCAGACGTTGTTGAAAATTCAAACCGCTGGACTGGAAAATGGGAGGAGAAACAAACAGCCGTGTGGATTGATAGCTTCGTTATTCTGGTATATAACACTTTCTTGTACCCTGATATTATTAAATTACATTTGAAAAAGTAAGTGATTTTGATAATTTGGTAATAGTTATATTTTTGACTTTTCTTAAAGATGCCAAACCCACTTTCCAAAAAGATGGAAGGTTTGGCTTTGCCATGGTTAGCTGACAGTATGGTATCCGTCAAAAAATATTAAACCAAAAATATTCAGACATCGTAGAGGTCATAGTTTTCATGGGTTCGAATCACATTGAAGTCAAGAGCTTTTACAGAACTCTTGCGCTGTAGCTGAAACTGCGTACATGACCGCTAAGATCGTTCATTACTTCATTACTTCCAGCGCGAAAAAATGATCATTGTGTACAGGCGTCACATTCTAATCTAAAAAACAATGATTCTGAATTCTAGCAGCTTTTTTCTAGCACTTACTGAGTGGATAGCTGTTTCAGCCCTTTTTATCTTTCGTCTGCTCTGCATAGCAAACAAATTGGTGAGGGTTATAAAAGCGGATAATAACGAATAATGCCGGAAAGCAAAGTACTTCCATTTATGCTTCAACGTTTTTCTTTACCCTTTTTTTTCTTCTAATTTTCAGATCCTTGGTGCAATTCCAGTAGACGTATTTCTCCAGAGACTTTTGTCGGCCAAAACAACAAAAATTGCCAATATAAGTTCTGTCATCTCTACATGTGGTGTTTTGGCATTGAGTTTGCCGCCAATATTCATAGGAGCCATAGGTGCTAACACAGGTACTCTACTTACTCACAGTGATCATAGCAGCAACATTGCGTTGTTTGCGTCCTCTAGTACTGTCCGTAGAGTAAACTTTCTAGCTGTTACTGATAGATAATGGTGGAGAAGTGAAGCTGATTTGCTCTTTAAAAAGTTGATACTGATTTTCTTCATCCACAAGAAAAGCCACCTTCACAAAAATATGTTTTAGAAATTGTTTCAGGAATTGTAAATGATCTAAGAACTGCAGGGGTAAACGCAGCCAAATTGGTGCCTAGTTTCCTTGTAACAGGTGTCTCTGATCTTTTTGAGGGGGTCCTAAACACTGCATGCCCTACAGCTAAAATACGTCTTGGTGTACTTTTTGGCCAAAATTCTTTTTCAGGGTAATCATAATGCTGATTCTGTTTTGTTACTTTATCAATGCATTTCTACAGTTTTAGGTGAATCGGGTTGGCGTAGTGATCATTAGTCGCGCCTTTCACCTCTTTGATTTGGGATTAGTTCTTAGGCTCCGCTCGAGGACTGAGATTTGTCGATCACAATCTAACTCCGAGCGTTTTTCTCCTGGTACTCCGGGTTTCCTCCCTTTGTAAATTCGACTATACCGCCAAGATCTGAGCCGTCCAGCAATCAAACACTATCTTCTGCTGGCCTGGCAGTTGTTTATTACCCTG
Organism: Zoanthus sociatus; assembly: GCA_025331085.2. NCBI lineage: Eukaryota > Metazoa > Cnidaria > Anthozoa > Zoantharia > Zoanthidae > Zoanthus > Zoanthus sociatus. Next base: position 2,753 of record JAOBAY020050511.1, read on the forward strand.
GTCGGGGCAGTCCCACTGAATCCAAAGTCTCGAACATGCATATTAAACTATCTTTTTGACAGATTAACCACAGCAAAAGCCATGTTTCCGAATAGTGGAATAATGGAGACTTCAACCGCTTTTATACAACTCGGTTACAGAACCATTTCAAATTAAAACAATATGGCTCCAGATAGAAGATAACTCAAGAAGGAACCGTATCCTTATGCTCCCTATATGTCTTTTTAGCTTAGCGTACAGTATTATTTGAAATTAAACAAGAAGTACGAAGGCATGTAACATTAGGCGAAATTAAAATAAAAAATAAATAACATAAGAATAAATAGCATTTAGCATGTGTTATGTTTGGTTCATTTATAAATTACTACATATGTGAAAAGGGAAAACGTATAGTTCTATTTTGAACTAATGAGACAGTTAGCTAATGATGTCCCACTCTTTCTCAGATTGGTCTCTGACATCCTACGCTCGTCAACTTGGTAACGCCACTAATGGAACCCAGGTCTCTCCTCCCTACTCCATGACATTACCCATGGTGTTACAGTACCTTACCCCCACATGGGTCGCCGTTATTTCTCTTGGATCAGTGTCAGCGGCCGTGATGTCCTCTATGGATTCAGCACTCATCGCCGTTGGTTCTGAAATGGCCTGCAATTTGTACAAGCCTTTATTAAGACCAAAGGTTAGTGAAAGATTAAAGTGTATTTTCAATCAAAAAATCTAATCTTTTAAAGCAGTTTTTGTTGCAGTTTGCTGAATTCGAGTCAATATGTAGAATCCGCGATTTTTGAGTTTTCTACCAAATATCTCCAAGTTTTTCTGAGTTAAAGGTGAGGTTGTTATCCTTTTAGTTTCGGGATTTTTAAAGATGACTCGGACAAAACCGAAAATTTTTGGAGATGTTTGAAGGCTTACCGAAGAATTCATAACAAATGCTTTTAGCAAAGCGAGCAAGTCCTTTTAACTTCACGAATCAGACCAAAAAGGGATTTCATTTTACTCTTGGTTTGAGTAATTAAATGTCGCTGCCGTTGAGTATTCCTTCTCCCTTCAAAGGTCTGACCCCCTCTCCTTCTTCAGCGTTCCTCCTCCCTTCAAAGGTCTAACCCTCCATATGTTTTGAGCGTTCCTCCTCCCTTCAAAGGTCTAACCCTCCATTTCTTTTGAGCAATCATCCTCCCTTCAAAGGTCTAGCCCTCCATATGTTTTGAGCGTTCTTCATTTCTTCAAAAGTCTGATCCTCCCTTTTTCTTGAGCGTTCCTTTCTCTTCAGTACTAATTTCTGGTTTATCCCTCAATACGACTTAACTAAAATGTTCAAGCATTAGTTGCCTAACTTGATTATTCTACCAGCCAATAATTTTGTTTAGAAACTTTTCAACAAATGTTACTACTGTTTTGTTACAGGCTGGTGGAAGGGAAATCGTGTGGGTGATACGTGTGGTTGTTGTTCTAACTGCCGCCATCTCAACAGTGATTGCTCTTACAGCTGACTCCATTTACAGTCTCTTCTACCTCATCGGAGACTTTGGTGGTGTCATTTTGTTCCCGCAGTTCTTATGTGCCGTGTACCTTCCAAGCACCAACACATACGGATCCTTTTTTGGCTTCGTGGCTGGCGTTGTGCTGCGAATAGGTGGCGGAGACTATTTCCTTAATATTCCTCCATTCATTAAATATCCTTTCTACAGCGATATTTTGGGTCAGCTGTTTCCTTTTAAATCCTTCGCAGCGCTGTGCACCTTTCTGGTTATTGTTTCTATCTCTTACCTCGCCAAGTTTCTATTCGCGGAAGGAAGACTCCCTAAATGGATGGATGTTTTCCGCTGTTTTAAATCAAGTTACAACTTGGATCCTAAAAATGTGGAGGTTTCAATGGACGCCAAATATAACGTCAAGAAACAAAACGCAGAGGTCGATTATCGTGCCAATCTCGGATTCCAGAAATGAATATTCTTTGCCAATTATCATTCGTTATTAAACTCTACTAGGCTAAGCAGTCGAATTATTTTAACAGTTTTAGCGTTAAATGTTCTATATTATTGTCATACATAACTAAGTATTGACGTTATATGTAATGAATGATCGTTGCGGTTGAGTAAGCAAGGCAAGTGGAACGGGAGTGGAACCTTTGACCTTGCGATACCGGTGCAGCTTTCTAAGCAATCGGCTATAAAGTCAAGCCACAACGGGGAGAGCAGGACTTCTTAATGGTTCACCAATGTCAAATTGAAGTGGGAAGTGTTCACCGCGGTACAAACTCAGTCTCAATAATTGTTATACAAATAAGAGTATCATCGATGGACCTAGTAAAATGAACTACTCTTCCATTTGTTGGTTAGAGCGCTGCATCGATATCGCAGAGCTCACGGTGTTTTTCTTTCATGTTTCCATTTTTCAGTTTTCTAAATTGCATAAGTACTGTAATCGCGTTGTTCATTCAAAATGTCATTGTTTACACCGCCAAAAAATCCTAGTTTCAATTTAGTAGACAAATTGTTTGTATATGTTTTGTCTTCACACAAACAACTGGAAGAATAAAAATACTTTGCCACAGAGCTGTTACAATGCAAGTTGGAAAAAAAGTATTGATGAATAAAAGGTTCGTTTGTGAAATAGAGACTGAATCGAGTACTTGTCTAAACGGAAACTAATAAGAGTTTAGGAAGCAGATGCCTTTCCTTCATTGGGTCCAGGTCCCTAGACAGTCTGCAGGCTAGTTTAAAATTTGTTTTACGCATAACTGCAAATTTGTATTAGTAAAATTCCCTGTAGCTCTATAAGTTTTTTTCCCATGTTCTATTTTTTAAGAAAGTCCTGTAAAATTCAAGATTGTACATCCGGATGTGTTGTAATCCGTTTAAAAACATTTCGAGATGGTGAAAAAATTCCTTTCTTATTACCTCATGATTAGCAACAATTTTTTGAATACAAGGCAAACTCTTTTACCCATGTGGACATAATAGACTTAGTAGATCATCTTCACAGCAAACATCAATTTTTTGCTGAGAAAGGTATAGTCAGCATGCAATATCCGAGCACGTGACAAGTCAAATCTTCCCCGCTACCTTACCAAAGGCAAATTTTTAATTTTCCAAAGGTGTCGACTTTCATATGTGAAACCTGTCTCGTTCGATTTCGTTGATTGGCTCAATTTTTGTTCCGGGTTGTTGCCAAAAGTCTTAGCGGTAGTGGGGAAGACTTTGGTTTTTCACGTGTTCAAAAAGGACGCTTGTATTTGTCCGGATCATATGGTGAAAGTCAAAATCAGTTTGACTACAATTTTCTAATGTACAGAAAAGGTAATAAAATGTGCTGGACTACGATGATTTTGGGAACGAATGTGGTCAAACATCTTAAAAGTTAGGTCTGTAAAAATAGGAGATTTTGGCCGTTTTTTTGTGGCGCAGGCTCGACGGTAGCTGACAAAGCCAATACGTGACACTCTGTCAGAGCGGCTGCAGGGGTCTGAACTGGACTGCCTTTTTTTCTGTCTCGTCAATTGTAACGTGGGGTGGGCTGTACGCTTCCTGGGGGCGGACTGATAGAGAGTCTCTGTCTTCTTCAGGTTGACCTCGAGACCGAAGAGCTGGGCTGCCTCTGCGAAGCAGAATTTTACATGCTGCAGGGCATTTTCTGTATGGGCTACAAGGGCAACATCATCAGCAAAATGTAGTTCCCGTCAGGCCTGTAGATGCCGCAGATTGGATAAGTTGCCATCAGTGCAGTATCGTATATAAATGTTATCACCATCGCCGAGCTCTTCTGAGGCCCGTTGAAGCATCATGCTGAAGAAGATGGTAAAGAGATTTAACGCGAAGATACAGGTATGTTTCACCCCATTGAGAATCGGTATAGGCTACGAGAAATAGTTTTTGTTTCTAAACTGACCACGCAGATCTTCATGCAGCACCATGATTATGCTGAGAAATTGTGGGGTTCAGCCTAGACGCTCCAAGACCTAATATAGGCCTTTTCTGCATACAGTGTCAAATGCGTTGCATGGTCCGGTCTACGAAGGAGACGTATAGTCCCTTGTTCTCTTCACGGCATTTTTTTGGGAGTTGCCAGCTGTGCACGAAAACCATACGGTGGTACCCCTGTTGGTCCTGAAGCCGCACTGACTCTCAAAGAGATGGTGTTCTGAAACAGCAAGCACCAGTTTGTTAAGGAGTATTCTTGCTTGGATTTTACCTGCGATGGCCAGAAGAGTTATCCCCACCTATGGTTTGACCAGTCTAACTTTTCCTCTTTGTTTTTGTTTAGGGTGATAATGATAAAGTTTCGGAGCTCTTTCTGTAGTTTTTTCTGTTCCCAACAGCATAAAGTAAGAGTTCGTGAAGTTTGGAAAACATTGCTCCGCCTCCGTGCTTCCAAAGTTCTGGCTCGATGCAATCGCGCCTGCAATCTTGCCACTCTTTATAGATCACTGTGGGTTTGATACCCTATCCGAGGGTCGTTGCTACATCAAGCTCTTCTAACATAAGCTGCTGAGGGATCTGCTGTAACACAGTCGTCGACAGTGAGATCGGCGCTGAAGAGAGTACTGAGAGTATAGAAGTGTTCTTCCCAGAGGTTCAAGATGGACGCCTTGTGTGTGGAGGGCGCCTGGCCATGCGTACTGCGCAAATGACACACCATTTGGTGAGAGGGGCCATAGACCGTCCTAAGGGCTTAATAGAAACTGCTGTAATCACCAGTGTGAGCGTAAAGCTAAGTTTTCTAGTTACTATATAAGGTAAGATTGATAGTCAGTTCTCTTCTTCGACAGCATTTGTTGGATTTCTTGGTCATTTTAGTCAAACCTTTCTTCTTTGTTCAGATTCCAAAGACTTCTTCAAAGGACTGCAGTATCCCAATTTTCCGTTGAGCCCAAAGAGTTTCAGGACAGGGATCCCTGGAGGCAGCCCGTGGGCAGCTAAGCTCTCAATTCAGACTAATTTAGGCTGTCAACCAACATCTTCCTTCTGGAGGAACTTCTTCGTTTTGGCTTTGGGCTTGAAGTAAAGGTTAGGCTTGCAGTGTAACATTCTGCACTGGGCATCACTCTGGTATGCAAGACATCTCTGTTGTTTCGTTGACACACTCGGTTTGCTAGCCGCGGCCAATGGTCATCTTCCCAAGCGGTCGAAAAACAGTAAAGAGAAAAGGCTCTAAGTCTGCCCCTACAGGTGTCACTAGACTCAATTTGGTATATGCTGAAACATTAGGACCATGCTAGATTTAGTGGACAGCAACCGTCCTCAAAGACGCTCTGCTTCAATTGCTCATTAGCTCTTCCGCCTGAACAGCGACATCACTGCCCTCAGTGAAGTCCGATTTCCAGAAACAGGCAGCTTCAACGAGCACGGCGTAGGCTACACTCTTAACGGGTCAGACAAGTCTCAGTCAAAACGACGCCTTCAGGTGTGAACTTCCTGATCAAGACCACCAAAGCCTCAAATCTGTAGAACATACCAACGGACGGGTAACTCTGATCGCTTCATCTCCATGTGGCTGCCACTGAAAAAAAAGCAGTTTGTCACCCTCTTCAGCGTGTACTTCCCGACTCTTCAAGCGGATGCTGCAAACAAAGACAAATTCTAGACAGACCTACAAAAACTAATACGGAAAGCTCCTGCAGAGGACGGTAATTATTCTTCGCGACTTCAACGCCAGAGTGGGCCAAGATTCAGAAGCCTGGAAAATCTTGAGTTCTCGGGAAACATGCCGTTGGGAACTGCAATGACAATGGGCGTCTCCTGCTGGGGTGTTCGCTGAGCTTCAGCTAAAAATCACCATCTTCCAGCAGAAAAACAGTCTAAAGACAATCTCAGGATGTATCCTCGCTCCAAACTCTGGCTCCTCTTTATATGAAGATGAGCTGTACTTAATTTTGGCCACCTTTCTAGGCCTGTTTCTATGTGGAGCAAGCAGTGCTGTTCCTAAAGAAGGCTGCTTGGTTGCTCAGGGTGCTGCTGGGTGATGTTGTCATCTTAGGTCAACAGTCAGACGACAAATATCCTGAACCGCCTGCATGCAAAATTCAACTGCAGTTTTCAGAGGCATCTTTTTAAGGTGAGACGGTGAGCGCAATACCATTCTCGCCCTTTACACCCGAGGATTCATCTACCATGATCTAGCAAGCTGGGACGCTGACAGCGAGGTTCTCGGGTCGGAGGCTTTACATCAGACAGTCCTTGTTCTGGCTTCTGGCTAGAAAATCTCACCTCGGAAGCACGAGTGTGGTTTAAGGTTTTCTTTCCTTGGGATTTCATGAGGTAAACTTATCCACCCTTTGACAGGTCTTGTTTTTATTAAATAATACAGGAAAAAATTGACAAACAACGAGAATAAATTTTAGTAGCTATATTCGATCGGCCACATCGATCTTCATCAGGTTATAAGAATATCTTTATACAAACATGCGTAATATAAATATAAAATAAATATGATATAGAGTGTAAATAACAAATAAGCAGTAAATTATACTAGATAAAAAAGAATAAGATCAAAGGGAAAAAAATAGAAAATGTAATAATAACAGATCTTCTCTAATGTTGAGTCCACAAGGTTCAAGATTATTGGCTTTGAGGATGAGTTGTGCTTCGCTAGCCTTGTGGACTGAATTTCTATTACTAAACATTTTTTTAATGTGGATTTGTTGAGTATCATTACAAGAGTGATTAGGGGTTGGCAAAAAGTGTTTAGTAGCGGTGGTAGGAGAAGATTTACTATTAGGGTTGTCTACTGTGCGTCGATGTTCGTTGAATTGATTTTTGAGTGAGCGTTTAGTTTTTCCAACATATTGTAAATGGCAACGATTACATTGAATCATATGAATAAGGTCATAAGTATTGCAATCAAGATTCGACTTAATAGAACGTGTTTCACGAGTAGAAAAGAAAGTATATTGTTTGAGTTTATCTAAAATGTAAGGGCAAGTGAGACATTGGGGGCGACCAAAACGGAAAGAGCCCGGATTAGAATTATGATAATTTATTTCGGTTAGGAGTTAATTGAGCTTGATTAGCAAAACAAGCAAATTAGGGCTGGGCCGATATGCAACAACAGGAGGTTCTTTAAATTCGTTTTTACAGCGGTTAGAAGACGACAAGAGATTAAAATGTTTATGAATAATAGAAGAATTGTTGGGAAGAGAAGGACTGTAGGTTAAAATAGAAATGTTTTTGCCATTATATTGTAATGCACCAGAGCGTGATATGGATGTCGCCCTAGCTTGTTTTTATTCTTACTGGATGTCCTGCCACCCTCCTTACCACCAAAAAAGCTGGTGGAGGAGCCGGTTTAGACGCCAACTACCCGTAGCAGATTTTACTGTATAATATGGCACCAGTAGCAGACACAGGCATGACCAAACCTGTAGCTGGCCGGTTATTCACGCCCCCTACACCATACTGACGAGTTTCAAAGAGGACGAAGTAGCTGTCTACAGTTGAAGTTGCTGGTTTATTCCGAGCTCTTGTTCATATTGTTTCATTGACAAATTAATTTTAACGGTTTTTCAGTCATTCATTCATTACTCATGTTTTATACTTAGAGTGGCTGTTCGATCTTTTCAGATCCTACGTGATACGGCATTTTGTATACGGTATTCATTATTACAAAGTATATTTTTCTTTGCCATTTCTTTCTGCTGCAGCCTAGCATCAGGTCTACGCAGCAATGTTGCTGGGGGAGTGCGACCAACATCCCCCCAAACATGACGTCATTTTATCAAAACTTTCATATTTTCAAGACAGCATGAAAATAACCAAGTTCTGTGTAAAACAACTTTGAACTTAAGGTACTTTTGCTGTGATAACAATTAGATTTTATTCCAATTTATCATTGAGATAGTTTTACAATTAAATAAAAGTGTTTCTAAATATGCTTTTATGGTCATTTTCCATCGTAAACTTTATTTTTTTATTCATTACTTTTATAATCGAGTGGTCTTTGTGGACCTTTGCGGCCGTTGGGGGTGAAAGCGCGCCCCGTGCACCCCCCTATACGTACAGGCCTGTACACACGAAACATTAAAGTGAATGGCTAAAAACAAAGGTCTGCCAAAATAACTCGTTCAGATACTTCACAGGAACTTCGCATACTGTACAACAATCTAACCTAGTAGTTATTATCTAATCATTGCAGAGCTCGTGCATGCCCAGGATCTCCTTTAGACGGTGACCATATTAAATCCATAAACGGTAGAAATCGAATTATTCGTCTCATAACTATCTAAACAATTTTGCCATTCTTTTATCACCCTGAACAATATCATCGTTATCTGTGTCAGTCAATCATATATATTAATCTGTCAATCACATCATCATCACATCTAAACACCACCAGTTTCATTACCATCAGCCCACAACAATCGTTATTTAACCATCATCATCACAACCACCACTACCATAATCATCAATTTAATCATCATCACCACCATCATTATCATTATTATCATCATTACCACCGCTTTTAAAACGATATCTCCTTGTCTACCACCACTAAAATCATCATATTTGACCTTTTGGTAAGGTGTCTTCACCAGTCAGCTAACCATCAAAAATGATTTTATTTTTTCTCGTAAAACGTCCGTGATTAAAAAGCAAAGTCAAGGTACGTCGCCTTAAATGTTTTGAAATGCGACAACATCTCAGATTCTACTCTTATCAGGTACTGAGAAAAATAATTACTTTCAGGTTTTTGCAGATCTTTAGCGAAAGGCGCTACAAAGACTGACGGAGCTATTGGACTATATAAAAAGTCATCATTCCCTTCAGGACTTGATATTGTTACCAACAGACATTTTTCGTCCAATTATGACTGACAGGCCACTTCCATTGTATCTTCCATGGCCGCATGTCTCATTAGAAAACGATCATCTCAAATGGGAGCCTTATGTTGAAGCGCTGTTGAACTAGCTGGCGAACAAAGTTTCCGAAATTCTTTCGATTTTAAGGAAACAATGGCTACAATATTGAGCGTTTACCGACACTTCGCCGTACATACTCACCGACTTTGCTAGAACATTACTTACGACACATAGTCATCACCTGGTGACTAGACAAGTGGATGATTAAAAAGATGTTGACTTTCAATTTAGTATCTAAAAAACCATAATACCGTATTGCAAAGTTTATTAGACCAAATTTATCTGAAAATTATAAAGTCTCATGCATGGTCAAAACGTTATTTCGCAAACAGGTCGAACATGCTTTTGTAATTCTCTGCTTGCCAATGAATGGAAAAAATAGTGTCAAAAGTAAACTTTAGCTTCACGTGTATGAACTCTTACGGTTTGGCTTGTGACACACCTACTGCAGGACGTTTTCGCATAAATAGTCAAGGCGCCAACTGCGTGTTAAAAGTTGAAATCTGATCGTTCGACGACCAGAGGAACTGGCCTAGAATGCTTCTAGGCTCTTTGGAAGGTTTTCATTTATGTCCTTACCTTCTTCATCATGCTCTTCGCCGTCCTCGTCACTTCCGTCTGACATTACGTCGCCATTTGCCATTCTGGAAAGGCGCAAGTTTTCTTCTGGTGTCAGTGCAAAAATACAGTCTTCAAAAATAAAGCGCTCAACCTTGCCTAGTATGCATTTAGAAGAGTTAATATCATACGTTTCTCCTAAGGTGTACACTAGGTGATCCTCATCTGCCACACGCCACTGCAACAGGAGTAATTTTAACGAACTCGATAGTATTCATATCAATGTGTACATCTTCTTTCAAGACAGCTACCCAATACGATATTGTTTCTCGGGCCAAATGGCAACAACGTCACCAGTATAATGGATGGTCTACACGGACGTACATACTTGTCCCTGCCCTCTTCTAAGTACGCCGCATTCCTCAGCCGCGCTTACATCATCAATGGGATCCAGTACTTATGGCAAAGGGCAGCATTTTTTTTATTCCTTAGTTTTTTTATCTGACATTAAGCTGCCTCGCATTTCACCCATATACTCTCTTGAGAAATCCTTCAAAACCTCTTTCTCCACTTTTGGAATAACGATACAAATATGCTTCTTTTTCAGACAATAGGTCATACTGGGTAGGTCTTGATCTTTGACAATTTTATCGCAACAATAGGAACTGGGACCGGTGAAGCAAGAAAAGTTATTCTGGTAAATTCGCATTGTATTGCCGTCGACACAACGTGCCCTATTGTAAGCTTATTCCACCACAAAGGGCCATGGTCTGCATTCCACTAAAAAATTCTTTGAAGGACAATGTGGTAAGACTATTGAAGACAATCTCTGAAAGAAGTGATTCTTTACCAATTTCGGCAAGCACACTGGGAGCTTTTAAGCTCGTCCAGACAAACAGTGAAAGATTGTCGTGTTGTTCTTGATACCGCCATATCGTATCTGGTTCATTGGTACTCCTTTTGCCAGTCCGCTCAAAAGCCTGCTCCTAATGATAATCGACGAGTCTCACCACCACTCACAAATGCTCTATGCTCTTCCCAAATTTCAGCAAAAAAACAAAAACGATATGTAAAGTAACTTGAAAAACCTAAATTTAGACGAGTAAATGAAAAATGAATGATTCGAACTGCGATTTAAAGTTTGAAATAGATGTGTTTTTGATTGTCAAAGTTTATTTTACCGTGAACGTTTGTGACGGCTGGTC
>JAOBAY020050533.1:0-13371 GCA_025331085.2 Zoanthus sociatus
GCTAAATTCTCCCAAATTTTATATTTAAGAGATAATAGAGATAATTTAGTGAGAGTTGAGAACTTCATCAAAAGTCACTTTCACCATTTTTGCACTAGACTGTTCAATTGTGAATGGCATATTGATAATATTATAAAATGGGAGTCCAATCATCATTATTTGCAAAATGATCTGATTAGAGTTTATTGCTCTTTTTCAGTTTTCAATTTCAGTGCTTGTGATCATTAGACTTGGCAGCATATAGTGATATGGGGTTATTTTTTGCTGCATTCAAACTTACTAGTTTGTTCAGTTGAGATTTGATTCTTTGTGTTAACTTACGTAGTTAACTATTCTCTGATAGCTAAGTCTCGGCTTTTTGTTTTTCCAATTTAGATGGGTTAAGTTCTCTTCACAACAGCAGAGGCTGCACAACAGGAAGGACCATGGGGCCCATGCAACCCCCCATTCCCTACTCCTTTTTCATAACTTTGATTTTTACAGCTGCTGTTTTGTTTTTCACATAAGATCCATTGCTTTTAGACACTGGGAAATACATTTTCCAGCATTCTAAAGGATTAAAAAATGTCACTGCGGCTCCCACCATGGGGGTGGCTCCAGGAGACATTGATAGTAGGTTTATGTATTATTTACAGCTTTCCCACTTTTAAGAACAATGTGCGGCCCCTGAATAGCCGTGTGATAGCCCTTAGTCTTGTGCTCTAGTGTGTAGATGTTAAGTTAGTGTTACATCATTATTATATAAATTAGTTTATTCTCATTTTAGATGGGTTAAAGTCTTAATGGCTACAGATCTTCCACCCGTTTGGTTTTGTGCCACATTATAATCATTGTGTGATATCTTAAATCACTATCTACGATGTGGTACCAATTGTATAACAATAATGCTAGCTAAAAGCTAAATCCTTTATGAGCTTTGTAAGTGACCCATGGAGCTGGTGCTTATATCTCCAGTTTCTGTCGTGTTAAGTGGATGAGAGTCTTTGACTCCCCCTGGACGGGACATTAATCATCGCAGATTAGCTTCCAGCAGACGCAGGTACTCAATAACATTTACCTACTATGGAAGGATAGAAAGCTGAGTTGGTTGGGCAGACAAGAAGGTCACAGAAATATTTGAATGATGGCAAACTGCCAGGATAGAACTGAGGACCTTGTGGTTGGAAAGCAGAGAATGATCTTGTAATATTTTGATAAGCAACTCACAACGTATATGATTGAACTGATTTACTTTATTTTCTATGTGTGTTAATAATCACTTATGATAGTCACGTGTTGTAATTTAAGAACATATTATTACATCTCCCTTCTGGAGTTTTTTTCTCTTTTTTTGTTGTTGTTGTTGTTGTTGTTTTTTTCTTTTTTTAAATTTTTAACTGAGGGGATTAATTAGTAAATTATGATATATACAAATATAAAAATTATACGATTATGAGTGCTGTGCATTATTTTGATTGTTTGAAAATCAATAGTTTGTTGATCTTTGGTTCCTTAATGTTTCATTGTACCTATGTAGTCTTGATTTAAAAGTCAATAGTTTGTTGATTTTAATTTCCCATAACATAATCTTTAAATCTGGTCGGGAGAATTCTTTTCCTTGTCGATGTTCGGCGTGGAGGGTCGACTTGTTGGGTTGTCGTGTTTGAAGGATCTTCGGTAGTTGGTTGGAGGTTCTGCTCATCATCAACTATATCACTTGGCTGGTTTATAATTGGTGGTGGTTCATTTGTTTTTAAGATATGCTTTCTGTTTCTACGATATTCTTGGCCATTTTCAGTTGCAACTAAATACGATCTGGGTGTATGGGCTGCATTTAATACTTTTGCTGGTACCCACTGTTTGTGTTGTTGTATACGAACACCCTCGTTTTCGTTTAAGGGTTTAAGTGGCTTTGCATTTCTGTTGTAATAATGCGCTTGTTGTTTCTGGCATGTTTGTAGCTGCTGTTTCACACTTGTGGCTATCTTGGGTTGTAGTAAATGTTCTGCAGTCGGTAGTTTTGTTCTTGTTGTGCGGCTCATTAGCAACTGTGCTGGTGAGTAGCTCATTCCTGTAACTGGGGTGTTGCGATATTCCAGTAACGCGATGTATGGATCTCGAGCTTTCTTCAGCATACGCTTAACTGTTTGAACTGCCTTTTCACTCATCCCATTTGATTGTGGATAAGTTGGGCTGGATGACGTTAACTGGAATCCCCATTCCTTTGCAAAGTTATGAAATTCTCTGCTGTTGTACGGCATGTTGTCGGATATCAACTCTTCCGGAATTCCGTGACGTGCAAAAATAGATTTCATGTGCGTTATCACAGTTCCTGCGGTTTTGTCATGCATTAAAGCGATTTCGATAAACTTAGAGTGATAATCGACGATCACTAAGTAATTTTTCCCTTTATGCTCAAATATATCTGAACCGAGTTTTTGCCAAGGACGGTCTGGAATGGTATGGGCAATCATTGGCTCTTTTTGGTTTCGGTTTCTGTATGTTGTGCATGTACTACACTTTGATACTGTTTCGTTGATATCGCTAGAAATTCCTGGCCAGTAAACAGTAGCTCTAGCTCTTGCTTTGCACTTTTCAATACCAAGGTGACTTTCATGAATTAATCCTAAGATGTATTTTTTCATTGAATCTGGGATAATTAGTTGATTTCCTTTAAAAATCAAACCATCTGCTTCACTAAGTTCATGTCGAACGTTCCAGTATGGTGCAATATTTGGATTATTATTAACAAGGCTGTGTTTGTGCGTAGGCCATCCATTAATTATTTGTATCTTGAGTGCCTGTAGAGTTGAGTCACGTGCAGTTTCTAATTTAAGTTGTTCTAGTTTCTCTGGAGTGGTAGAAACTTGAGTAACAAAACTATGTACTGCAATTCCAATATCCTCATCGAGGTCTTGCTGTTCCTTAACATTTCCGTGTAAAAATGCTCTCGATAATGTGTCTGCAATAAACATTAATTTTCCAGGCACATATTCAACTGTAAGTTGATATTTTTGTAATCGGATAAGTAATCGTTGAATTCTCGGTGGTGTTTGTGACAACGGTTTTGTCATAATATATTCTAATGGCCTGTGATCGCTTTGTATTTTAATCTGAGTGCCATAAACAAATTGGTGAAAACGTTCTGTTGCAAACACGATTGCTAACAATTCTTTCTCGATCATGGCGTAATTTTTTTCTGCACTTGTCAAAGATCTTGATGCGTAAATGACGGGATGTCCGTCTTGTAAAAGACAAGCTGCAAGACCACTTTGTGATGCATCGCATTGTATGGTAGTTGGCTTGTTTACATCAAAGAAACGAAGAACAGGGCTAGCTGTGAGAGTTTGTTTGATTTTGGTCAACGCACTATCGTGCTCATGGTACCATATCCATTGTGAGTCTTTTCTTAAAAGAGTTCGTAGCGGTGCAGTAATTTCCGACATGTTAGGAATATATTGTGACAGGTAATTAACCATTCCTAATAAACGTTGCAATTCTTGTTTGCTTTCTGGTTTGGGCATTTCCGTAATTGCTTTGATCTTATCAGGGTCTGGTTTGAATCCGTCAGCACTGACAATATTTCCCAAGTATTTTACTTGATTCACACGAAGTTGTACTTTTTCGCGATTGAATTTTATGTTCCGCTCTCTGGCTCTTTGTAGTACGAGTTGAAGTGCTTTGTCATGCTCTTGTAAAGTCTTGCCCGCGATTATAATATCATCATGAACTGCTAGTACGTCTGGGATATCTCCAAAGTTGTCATCAACCATTCTTTGTGCGACGTCGGCACTTGAACAAACGCCAAAAGGCATGCGATTGAATTTCCATCTTCCAAATGGTGTATTAAAAGTGCACAAATATGATGAATCTTCATCTAATTTTTTGTGCCAGTAACAATTGCTCATATCGATGACGGTGAAAATTGTTTTACCATTAAGTTTGCTAGATATTGTTTCAGTTGAAGGTGCTTTGTAGTGTTCGCGCTTGATTGATTTGTTTAAATCTTTTGGGTCTAAACATAGTCTCAGAGTGTTATTTTTCTTTTCAACTATGACAAGACTGTTAACCCAATCTGTCGCTTTTGTAACTTTGCTGACAACACCTGATTTCTCAAGTTTCTCGAGTGTCTCTTTTAATCTGGGCATAAGGCTTAGAGGTACTTTCCTCGGAGGATGTATTGTTGGCTTTGCATCTTCGCGCAATTCAATGTGATATTCACCCGCAACTAGTCCCAATCCTGTAAAAACATCCTTGTAGTTTTCTAAAAGATCGGTTCCTTTGCTGTTTATTTCACTAACGTCCTTGTGTATATTTATCAGTTGGAGGGCACGTGATGTGGGTAATCCGATTATCGGTTTTGCATTTGCAACTTTGACAATGTAAAATTCCATTATGGTCATCCGGTTATTGTGTTCAATCAGCATGTCGCACTTTCCTTTTACGGGAACTCTTGAGCCGCTATATCCTGTCAACTTTGTATTTGTTTTCTTGAGTTTTGGTTTTTTGGTCATTGCGTCAAATACATCTTCTGGAATTGTGTTGCACATTGCTCCGGTGTCGATCTTAAACTTAATATCCTCATCATTTACTTTGAGAGTTGCAAACAATTCGTTTGAATTTGTTTCCATCGATTCAATTTCTCCGATAAAAAGCTCATCAAATGAGGGATCGTCTTCGTATTCTTCTTCTATATTGTGACACGATTTGTGACTTGATTTAGGGATGTTTTGTACCTTTGTACGGCAAACTGAAGCCCAATGGTTTTTACCTTGGCATTTGTGGCATGTGCTTCCAATAGCCTTACATTCTTTAGTTTGAGGGCCGTGCCGCAACCCACAACGCCCACATTTCATTTTGTTGGTTTGCGATACGCTCTTTGTGAATTGTTCTTTCTTTCTCGCCCCATTAACCGGTTTTTTGCGTAGTAATGGTTCGGTTTTTATGGCTGCTGTTTCCAGAGGCATACTTTTCAAATTTTCTGTTTGAGTTTTACTTGTTTCCGCAGCTCTGACAGTGCTGATAGCTTGTTCAAGAGTTAGTTCAGTGTTTCGCAATAATCGTTCTCTTACAATATTGTTGTCGATTCCGCATACTATTCGGTCCTTTATCAGACTGTCTTGTAGTGTCCCATATTCACAGGATTTTGCTTTGTTTCGCAA
Organism: Zoanthus sociatus; assembly: GCA_025331085.2. Taxonomy (NCBI): domain Eukaryota; kingdom Metazoa; phylum Cnidaria; class Anthozoa; order Zoantharia; family Zoanthidae; genus Zoanthus; species Zoanthus sociatus. Next base: position 5,142 of record JAOBAY020050533.1, read on the forward strand.
GTCGGTGACGAAAACATCGATTGGGCGACCATTCTGTTTGCATGAATTGAATATGTAACGTTCGTAGGTCACATTTTTCTTTGGCGCACAATATGCTTCAAACTTGTTTATTATCGGATCCAGTTTGTTGTTTTCGCTTTCCGCAAACATAAATGTTTCGTATACTTCTAATGCGTCTTCCCCGATGGTGTGAAGGAAAACTGCACACTGTGTGTTTTCTTCTTTTTCAGAGACTCCACTCGCTGTAGCATAAAGATTCCATCTTAACTTCCATCTTCGCCAGTTTTCTGCGAGATTCCCGTCCATTTTTAGAGGACCAATTGGTTTTATATGTTCCATTTTGCACTTCTGACACCATGTAATATTTTGATAAGCAACTCACAACGTATATGATTGAACTGATTTATTTTATTTTCTATGTGTTAATAATCACTTATGATAGTCACGTGTTGTAATTTAAGAACATATTATTACAGACCAGGTATACAAACCTTTTGCAATCAAAAAAAATAGTTAGTTATTTCCTTTTTTTATTCTTCAATTTGATACTCATTTTTTCATGATTATATTTCAGAGTTACACTACCTGATCAAGAGGAATTGCTGCCAGGGGAAGGGGTTCATCCACACAGTTGTTGTACTTTTGTGCATTTCTTCGCTTTGCATTATCAGCAACAAACCTTGCATGATCTGCAGAAATTCCGGCACTTGTTCGCAGCGGTGGAGACCCAGTAATTGCTCGAGGTTGCTGAATTTCCTTCCTCTTAAGTAGACACCATAGACAGCAAAACACACCTAGAATTTTTCAAACAGGATTTATGAATAGCAAATTGCAATAGCAATTTGAATATAGATGAAATGTATTATATTGTTGGTTGTAGGTAATAATTATTGAGTTCCGTGCTAAAGAATCCTTGGAGGTAGAACTTAATTAAATTGTTTGTTTAATAAGAAAGTAAAATATTAGAAACTCCAGGCATTAGTCACTTGCTAATGAAAATTGTTCAGGAAGAACCATGTAAAAAACATGAAAACTTTACTACATAAAATTAAGCAATACCTGCAGCTCCTGAAAGTCCAAATATTCTGCATAGGAAGTCATAATCTCCGAACAGAAACAACCTGATGAACTTACTCCTAAAGTTGTTGAAAGTAAAGAAATTAAAACTTGTTTATGCTGGTAAAATATGAAGAGGTCGTAAATTGTGAGAAAAACTTCTTTCTTTTGTTGTATCAGATAAGAAAATAATTAACTTACATTGTTATTATGTTGACAAATTCTTTGTTATCTCTTTACTAAATGAAAGAATGTGGTATAATAAGCAACATCAAAGCAATAGCAAACTGTAAACCTTTTGAAAATAAAGACTTTAATATGTGTTTAATAATGTCATGCATGCTATATACATTCCCTTACATACAAGTAAAGACTACTTAGGTTTTATCAAAATAACATTTTCAGATTGATAAGTTTATCCATAAGTTACATACTGATCAGTTCTGGGAGTTAAAGGGTTAAAATTAATTATAAATATATTTAAAAAAAAAAAGACTTGCAACTGAAAATAACCATATTACTTAATTAGGTTGTGCTTTTGTGACAGAGAGCAATGTATTGTATTTCATGTAGGAAGCTTCTTTAAGGCACTCTACTGCCAAACAGTTTCTTGAAGCTCCAATATCTCTTCTCGGTACCGTTCTAATGCAATTTTGATGTTTTGGTTGCAGTCAGGAGCTGAATATGCACTGAAAACAACAGTGTTTTCAATGGAGTTTGGCTTTTGGAGGTTGCCAATCTGAAAGCACAGCTTTGTTGTTCCACCACCTTTGTCTCCACCAACTTTTAACCAAATCTCATTTTCTGGAATCAAGCCCTGATGCCATGTCAATCTGTCAACACTAGTTTAGTAATATGTATAACAATTTTTAGTATATGCGAGCAGCTCATAAAGAGCACAGTATATAATTTATTGTAGTTATAGAATTTTTAATTTAACTTTAATTTAAGTGTCATTTTGTTTATTTCATATTTTGATTTTAGTCATTGGTTATTTTATGGTGCTGGTCAACAAACTATTTTATATTTTCTACTTAGTTGAAGTAAGCAGTGATAAAGAATATTTTGTTAAATATATGTTTCAGAAAATCTTTCATTTATTTAAAAGTGAATTAAACAATGTTAAGACAATTTGTTACCTATCATTTGAATTTAAGTGGTCAATGATTAAGGACTTGAGACTCTTCACTTGTACACATGCTGCAAGACGGATCACAGTAGACTTATCATCCTTGTTTTTAAAAAGCATTGGAACATGTTGCTGGATAAGTTCAGCTGATTTTAATATGTTGGCAGCTTGCAATCTATCTGACCTCTCACATCCAAGTGTAAGTCCCCATTTATTGAACCATCTGGGTAAAATTGATAATAACAGTTCACAATAAACAATTCAAAATGAGCATAATAAAATTTGTTAGTTTTACAACTCATCTTTTACTGTACTTAGTTAAAATATTAATTTTTTCAGCATTTATGAAAGTTATTCCAGGTGAACAACTATAAATGTTTTCTTCTCTTAAATAATTTTCATTTGATAATCTAGAGAAGCTGTGATGAACATAGTGAGTAAAACAAAGATTTACAAAAACGAAAAATGGTTAAGTAAAATTGAAGATACCTGCCAATGTGAACACACTAGGTTTTTAGTACAAAGTTATGGACTATTGAAGTTGTTGTTTATGATTAAATTACAGGTAATTTATTACTAATTCTATGAAAATTTCCCAAAAGGTGTTGTGGTTATGCACCTCCTTAGTTTCCGAAGCCTGTACCAGGGTAACTGTACATCCGTCTTTAAGCAAATGCCCTCTCCAGGAGGGAGATTAACTTTGAGTCCAGCATCTTTAAGATATCCCCAAATTTTAGTAGGGCCAATATACTTCACTTCATCTTGTAACTGGGTCTTTTTGGCACCCTGGCTCACTTGCAGGCGAACTGAATTAATTTCCAATGTTCTTCTCCTAACTGTTTTTTGATGAACTTGATCTGATGACTTTCTTGAGTTGGAGATGTGCCTGACATAAATTGGCTAATCACATAAAAAAAACAGTAAGTGTCAGATATTATTTTTAATTTATGTGAAAATACTGTTACTTTTAGATGTTTTATAAACTTAAAAAAAAAGTTACAAAATGACTGGTATCATTGTTGGATGTTAAATTTCAATCATTTTACAAACAAGTATAAATAACTCAGTTTTTCATCTGCTTGTGGTTAGAATATATGTTAATTGAAAACTAAAAACAATTTCTGACTGTGGTTCTTTATTTAAAAAAAACTCATCTAAATATTTGTAGATTTTGGTGAAAGAAATGTTTATACTTTCAATTATGTTTTGCTTCTAATCCTGCTTTGAAAATAAATTGCAGGTTCAATGTTTTTCATCTCGATATAGACAAAATAACATTAGATTAGTCACTTTGCTTTAGGAACTCAAACCTGTCCTCCTGTAATAATTTTTACCCCAGTGCTTTCCCGTGGTGTTAGGGCAGATTTTCGTCGCCACATATTGGTGAAAGCCTCCTCCTCTGTTGCTGTAAGCGGCTGAGAAATTGGTGCCCGAATACTTTCAACCAAAAGTGGACCCAATCGTGTTGACGATTTTTGTTTGCTCGACTCATTTAGTGTTCCAAGTGTTGCATTTTCTTCCAGTAGCGGTAACTGGGAATTTTGAAGGTTGATGGAGGTCTTACTTCCTCGAAAGCCAACTTTTTTGGGGCGACCACCTTTTCTTTTTTGAATTATATGATTACAAACATCACATTTTCTGTTACGTCGGTGGGCGCACCATTGGACGACCTCGGAAATTGGATTTCCACGGTTTAAAATACATTTACATTTGTGGCAAAATTTTACGGGATGTACCGAGGGTGAATCCTCCACGACTTGAATTTTACAACTTTCCGTTAATTGAGCTGCAAATTTTGCTACAAAGTAACTTTGTCTCCCAATTTTTCCTCCACAAACTCGACAGTAAAAACTCAAACATTTTTTGTGCTGCTCGAGGTCCATGTCGGAAACTGAACTATTTCAATAAAACTTTACATCGAATCAACGTCAAATTTTTTCAAGCAATAAAAAACAATTTACCTATGCAACTAGTACTTACAATTTTTTTACAAAAACTTTGGAACTTGAGCAAAACGAATGGCCTCGACGAAGTAAAAAAACAAGAATTTACTCGACCATTCGGACTTTAACTGCGATCGATTGAAAACTTCATAAATTTTCTTTTAGTAACGTTCACCCAAATTGAATGAAAAGTTGACTAATTCGAATAAACTAAAGCAATTAACTAATTTCTACTGTTAAAAGGTCAATGAAATTTTTTGAAATACTATTAAAAAACCGAAATTAAAAGCCGGAAACTTTTTAACGAAAAACCGGAAAACGACTGTTGTTTACTTTCTAAAATGTAACCGCTGACGAGTACAACTTGCGAATATGCGCATGCGCAAACTAAATGTTCCAATTATCCGCATTTGAAACAGCCGTGAAATCCCACGTACGCAAGGTTCTACGTATTTGGCTGCTGAATCTCACTCTACAGGTGCATTCTACTGTTGAGCTGTGTTAAAATTTCGGATTCAGCTTTATATAAAAATCTAAAGATATATAAACATCTGAACATAATTAGATTTAGCAATTTCAGAGCTTTAATTGAAAGTAAAAAATCGGCTGATATATGAATGGTTCGATCATTTGATAACTTGTACACTATAGTGAAAGGATTCTAGTAGTCCCTCGTTGAAATGATTCACTCCGACTTGAGTGAATGAATGGATGATTAAATAAAAGACTGAAAGTAAGGAAGTAAGGATGGATTGATGTATGAATCAGGAAATAAAACCAAATCTTCAGTATTTGTTGCAACATTTTTCTATCCAATTTATGTTAAGTGTTATGTTTAGAATACATATGAAACTAGAATACAAACTGACAAAAATGAGCGGTGTAAGGTGTAAAAGCTTTGTACCTGAATAAATTAAAGAACTTTTACCTTTTTTCTGAAACTGCACAACCGATACAGTAATGTGTAGCTCATCAGGATTCAGTTTTAGAGATGAAGAAATTGAATACATCCTCTAGAATGCAATGAAGTTCGTATTTTGTTAGCAACTAAACTTTTTTTATTAAGAGCAACCTAAAAAGAAGAGCACGGCTCAAATCGCCTGAAAAATAAAAACAAATCATGAACAATATGAAGCTCAAATGTAAATGTTGAAAAAAAAAATTAATAACAATGGTGAAACGCAGCAAGCAATCACACTTATTTTGAAATTTATAAGCTTCAAACAGCACTTACTTACCTTATCTTTTCACAAAAATTTAAGAAATACTGAAGACACTGCCTTCGATACAGAGTATACAACTAATATATAGATTTAGGCACTGCCTAAAAGCGGAGCTCCCAAAGAGATTCAACCTAATAGCCCCAATTATAGTTTGGATGGTAGAAGCCCTAAAAGTAAGATTTTTTTCAACTTCTTTGATTTATTTTGAGCACTTCAAATGACAGTTTTAGTTACAAAACAGTACTTAACTGTATCGAACACGACGGAAACAGAGACCACGAAGGTTGATTTCTCGCCAAATACACAAACAATTTACAAATGCACAAATCATATCAAAGAACACACGAAGGAAAAAATACATATACCATTTAGAAAAAAATTACTTTAAAGATGAACGAGAAAAGTAAATATTTCACTCGCGTACACGGACGCCGTACGTACGTTTGTACGGACGGACGGACGGACAATGGCGTCATGACGTTGAAAATTCAACTCGATGGACATACCATAAGTATGGTGCTTCGCAGGAGCTTCGCTATAAATATCTAGCGTTAAAACTTAGTAATTAATAAGAGTACGCTATAGCTTTGAAGATAGAGCAATGTAAATACTTCTGAACGAAGATATCTGGTAACTCTTACTCGAACTTCTGGGATTTCACCCGTTGTTAGAGAAATAAACCAAAACCCGAAAACTCCAGGAAAAGGTATACACTACACAAGATCAAAAAATATATTATAAACGTATACACAGCAAATTTATTACGTTTCAAAACCAGCGAGACTGTACATGTGTACAGTGGTGTACAAACTGTTGCTAATCAGTTAACTATACTCTTGCTAAAAAAAAAACAACAACAATAACAACACAAGAACATTTTAAACCACGAACAAAAAGCGCGTTAGCAAAATATTGATCATTTTGTTCGCCTGTCAACGAGTTTCAAAGTTCAAAACACTCAACTGGCAAAACAATTTGTTATTGTCGAATATCATACTATATTATCATAACAACGATCTTATCTAGTCTCACTAATATACCACTATTATTGTCTCCTAGAGTAAAAAACTATAATTATCACCACTCATTTGTGTCGCCGTCATCATGTTATTTCGATTGTCAACACATTTCCCAGTACGTTTTATGAACAAAGTTTTCTCGTGTTTATTCTCAAAACCATCATTAACTCTGCTATCACTTCAGTACCATCATTGTAATCACAATCAAAACAATCATTATCATCACCAAAGGCAGTGCCACTATTAATAAATGCACCACCACCATCATCATCATTATTATCACCATTGTCATTGTCGTAGTCGTCATCATCATCACCATCATCATCACCATCACCATCATTATCATCACCATCATTACCAACATCATTATCATCATCACCATCATCATCACCATCATCATCATCACCATAATCATCACCATCATCATCATCACCATTATCATCATCATTACCATCATCATCATCATCACCATCATCATCATCATCACCACCATCATCATCATTACCATCATCGTAATCAGTATAACTAAAGACATCACCATGACAATCCGAATATTTACGTTTTTGTTAGCTTTGACCTACAGTGGCAGGACCACACAACAGGTTCCAGATAAGGTGCGTCCGTAACGATATAATAGCTCTTATCGCAGTTATCAGCGGTTTGACATGCAAACGAGGCGAAAGGGTCAATCCTGCATTGTATTGACGTTTGTGTGCCTCTCTAAACAAAGAAATATTTGACAGCGGGCTCAACTCCAATAACAGCTATTAAAACTTGTCATTTTTAACAGAAAGTGAGTGTTGCGAGTACACTATTTTGTTATAGTGACAATGTTTTTATTTCGGCAATGAATGTTTGGATTGAAACCAGTGATTGATTGTATGTATCGTGTGTACCGGAATGCTAGTGACATCCTTGAATCGACTTTCGATACCTTATGGACTGGAACCGCTGATCGCATGTATCGCATGTTCGTGACATATGACGATTACACTGTGTTCCGAATAGGAGGCTACTCGCTTTGCTCGCAGCAATAATAATTCAAAAACAAAGATGCAAGTGTTGGTATCCACGTACCTTCATCTGAGCTGTGGCCTGAAGTACTGTGTAAATCTTCTTGGTGAGATCTTTCACCTCCGACGGAAACGAAGTGTTCTGTGAAATACGACAGGTGTTTTAAATCTCACATTAAAAACAAAGATACGCGGCAAAAGTCATAGTTAGAGGCAAAAATTTACAAAGTATGGTATAAACCTGATACTGAAAAAGACAGACATACTTTTTAATCCGGCTTAATGCTCACAATCTGAACTTCATAACAACCCCAATTAATAACAGAACACAGCGAAATACAACAAGAAAAATAAAGCAAAGAAGAACAAAACAAAACGAAACAGAACATGAATTTGAGTAAAATAAAATAGAGGGACCCGTTAATGTACAAGTTTCACTATTGTTAACCTCCTTTCTTATTTATGAGAATGCAAATACTAGACAACTAGTCTAAAACAAATAGATGAGTAGAAAAAAGAGACAAATATCTGCAAGTTGAGCTGCAAGCAGCAATGTTGAGGATATGGGAGAAGTCAAAAAAACAAAACCTGTATCCTCAAGGGATACAGATTTGATACTTTGGGTTAACTCGATTATCATACTCAGCACTCAAATGTGTACCTGATAAAATAAGCATGAATATAAACAGCAGAAAATCAAATTACCATAAAAGGCAACATTTCAATTAAAAAATAATAGATAGATTTAGGCACTGCCTAAAAGCGGAGCTCCCAAAGAGATTCAACCTAACAGCTCCAGTAGTTTGGGTGGTAGAAGCCCTAAAAGTAAGTTTTTTTTTTTCAATTT
>JAOBAY020050551.1:0-13371 GCA_025331085.2 Zoanthus sociatus
TGACATATTTAGAATTCACTGGCACACATGGAAAAATATTATAAGCACTTGCAAGAGAATTATTTAATTCATTAATTCCATCATAAATCAACAAAGATGAATTTCTTACTGTAGCGATAGAGTTGAGTGGTGAAGTTGTCATTTCCAAACTGATTCACTGCTAAACACCTGAAGCACGCTGCTTGACTCAATGGGGGTATGTTGGGTGGGATGACGATTGTACTTGATGCTGATGTCTGATTTAATGGTGTTTCATAGGTAATGGTACTTGGAAGTGGAAGCCAATTTTTAACTTTTTCGCAGCCACCATCTGCAGAAGAGCCACTATGTGTCTGATAGGACCATGAAAATTTTGGAAGTGGTTCACCTCGTCCTGGCATTAATTTGCATGTAACCTTTGCTATTTTGTCATCCTGATATGACAAATGCGACATCGATTTTGATTTGGATATGTAGGGCTTTGCTAAATAGTTGGGAGGAAAATAAAGAAAATTATTCTTAACATACTTCTAGGCCGGAGAAAAAACAAAATCAGCAATAAAATTAAAAACATACATTTAATGTAAATAATGTAATATAATAATACGCAGTCTAACACTCCATGTGGCTAATGCAAGTACAAAACTGAATAATGCATATTCTGGGACTGCATGCACTCAATCCTGTACTTGGCAAAATGCTGAAACATAGCAGGACTTCGAAAGAAATAATGAGAACTTTGCTGAAAAGTAAAGATTGTCAAGTTTAGTGAAAAAGTAAACATGGTGTTTGGAGGACAATAAGATGACAGTTTTGAGACTAAGAGAGCAATGGTGAGAGCAATGTGTGGTACAAAACTGATAAAGAAAAAGAGGACAGAGACCTAATGCAGACGTTGGATTGAAGGAAACAGTGGTTCAGATGGCAAAGGCGATGGGGTGAGATGGTACGGGCATGTGCTGAGGAGGGATGATGGGCATGTTTTGAGAAAAACACTGATTCGAGTTTGAAGTGAAGGGCAAGAGAAAGTGTCAGAGGACTACCAAAGAAGAAGTGAAAGACAAAAGTGGAGAAGGAGAGCAAGAGTTTTGGTTTGGATAAAATGGATACCATGAACCAAACGAGATGGAGAATGGGAGTTGGAGAGATTGCTACCAAAGTGGGGTAAATCTAGCCATCCCCGTTTATAAATACATCAGCCATCCCCATTTATACATATTTACGTTTTGCGATCAGTTGATAACATAATAATTATTAAAAGGTTTGAAGCTGATCTATTTTAAAAAAGCTTAAAATAGTAAAAGACGTTATAAAAGACGTACTTAAAACTTTAAAACTAAATTTTCGATTACTATCTGTGAACTTCGTCAGATTTAAAATATGCTCGATGTTTCATCAGGCGACAAGTTAAGCATTTTGCTTCACAAAGGCTTTGCAGACCCGAAGGAGTTCTTTCCTTTCATTAATAGAGTTTTTATCCGCCTCGGAATGCCAAAATTCCAAAAATTATCTTTGCCTTAAATTATTAATGCTCCTTTCTTTGATTTCTACATATTTCAGATCATGATGTCATGATTTGTAGTTTCTGCGTGCTGTTTTATCGCTGAAAAGTTTTCAGGGCGATTGCCAGGCTTGTGTTCACTGCCCCGGGAATTCCAAGATCTTATCGATTCACCGATGTACGTGAATGGGCAGGATTTGCACTTAACTTTATAAACGATGCCTTTCACTTGCCACTCACTTGGTCGATCCTTTGCTTTTTAAAAATATGTCCTAACATTTTGACTGGTTTAAAAGCTGTTTTGATATTGAATTTGCCTAAAATTCTTGCCACACGTTCTGAAACACCTTTGACGTATGGAATTATGGCGAAAGTTTTTTGTTGATTACCATTCTCCTTCTCATTTACGGCAGGCTGGGGTTCACAAGTTCTCTTTATGAATGAAGATGGATAACCATTAATCTCTAAGTCACGCATGACTCTCTGTTTTTCTATCTCTTTCTCAGTGGTGTTTGATGGTATTTCTGACGCACGATTCATGAGTGAGATCACCACTGCCCTCTTATGTTCTGCTGGGTTGTGGGAGTCAAACGCTAGATATTTGTTAGTGTGTGTTGCTTTGCGGTGAACATTAACCTCTACGTTGCCTTCGGGATCTATCTTGCAGTTTGTGTCCACGAATGATATCTTTTCACCCTTATCAGAAACGGATGGCATTTCCATTGTGAACTTAATGTGTTTGTTTACGGAGTTCAGATGGTTATGAAAACAATGTATTTCGTTTTTCTTTAGGCATGCATTTGCATCGTCAACATACCTTCGCCACCACCTAGGTTGGATGGGGGAAGTTTGCAGTGCTTCCTTCTCCACTTCCTGCATTACAAGTTCAGCTATGACTGCGCTCACCGGTGACCCCATAGCGCAACCCCATATTTGATGGTATTGGGTTCCCCCATATGTGAAATAACTATTTTTGAAAACATAAGATAACATGTCCACGATTTGACCTTTAGTGAAATTTGTGTGTGATTTCCAGTTGCTAGTATCATTCAATTTGAGTTCAAAAATGTTAATAGCCATATCGACAGGTATCGAGGTAAACAGTGATGTCACATCAAAGGATACAACTGTCTCATCTCTCTGTAGCCTTTGGGTTTTTATAAAGCTGGAAAATTCCTTGGCATTTTTTACGCTGTATTCCGTTACTTCTTGTAAATTTCTTAGGATCGCTGCTAGGTGTTTTGATGTCTCGTACGTAGGTGCGCCCATGCAGCTCTTGATAGGTCTTAGGGGTACACTTGTTGTTGTTATGTTTTCTGGTAAAATGAGGTGATCATTTCCTGGTTCCAGTTGGACTTTGTGGATCTTTGGTAAGCCATAGAAGGAGGCTGGCATCGAGTCGCAAGGTCTTAGTCTTTTCTATTCAGCTTCCGTCAAATTGTTGTTTTTTCTGAGGTCCATGAGTTTCTTTTGTAGATGAGTTTCGACCTGTTCCATTGGATTTCTTTGTTGTTGATGACAGGTTTGTACGTTGTGCAGTCTTCCAGCATTTCACGTACTTGATGGTTGTAGTCCGCCATATTCATGATGACAGTACAACTACCTTTGTCAGCTTTAATAACGAGAATGTTTTTATCATTCCGAAGGCCTTTAATTGCTCATTGTTCGTCCCGCGTAAGATTTTTTCTGCTAGGTGGTTTTGCGTGTTTTTAAGTGCAGTAAATCTTACTTCTGATTTTGCCTTGGTTGTCACAGATATATTGGCTATAGCTGATTCTACCGATGTAAGGATCTCTTTGTAGAAATCAAAGAAAAGAGCATTAATAATTTAAGACAAAGACAATTTTTGGAATCTTGGCATTCCGAGGCGGATAACAACTTAATGAAAGGAAAGAACTTTCTCGGGTCTACAAAGCCTTTGTGAAGCAAAATGCTTAACTTGTTCGCAAGGTGAAACGTCAAGCATATTTTAATCTCTGACGAAGGTCACAGAGGTCAGAAAAAGTGATCGAAAATTTAGTTTTAAAGTTTTTAAGTACGTGTTTTATAACGTATTTTACTATTTTAAGCTTTTAGTTTAGAGTACATCATAATCATAAAAGATGCTTTGAAGAGGTATAAAGACTTGAACTTTTAGAGAAAAAAGACAAGATTAGGTGGATACTCAATAATTACAAGAAATATAATGGATTGCTATCCAAACTTGGGACCTTTCCATACAGTTCGCATTGTAATAGATTACAAAATGAAGTACAAGCTTCAGGCTTTATATAATAATATTATAGAGGGCTGCTTACTAGATTCTGACCTCGAAACACTTGAGGTACTTTTGTTAAAAGTATCCGAGAAGGGGGGTACTACTTATGTCCTGGTATAAGTGATATTATTCTGCAAAATTTCCGCAAGATTATAAAATACACTCCTAAAGGTGTTCAAGAGAAGATAATGCCATTTAGGCACGTCAGTCATGAAAACTGCTCCATATGGCATAGGCCAACAGATGGCAGGGGCTCAAAAAGAAAAACAGACATGTGCAAGCACTATAAAGGCCTTGATATGAAATGCAATTTTTGCTAAAGAAGGAAAATGCTGTGTCTGAACATCAAAAAGAACTGTGCAGGAATCCATCAAAGTACAAAATATCTCTTTTGTCACCAGAGTTCCAAAAAGTACGAAGAAAAAAGGAAAGAATTGAGAAAATGGCTCTTCGAAAAGTAGTTTGAAAGTATCGACATCTTGTCATGAAACTTAATGATGAACAACACAATGAAATGAATGAACTTGTTTCTCAAATTCAAGAAAATGGCCAAAGTGAACTTAAATAAATTATTAGTGAAGCTGGCAAAAAACGTGGTAAAGTTTTAAGAGCAATATGGAAGCAAGAACTTTTGGATCGAAAGAAATTTAAAAACGATCAAACAAAAAATGGTGAGATCAAATTGTTATTAGTGATGAAGTCCTAAATAAAAACAAGTTAACATTAATCTGTTAGATATAAAGACTCAAAATTATTGTTTACTTCCAAATGGTCTACATAGCAGTAAATTTACTAAACATTTTATAAAAAACATGACTTTTTTTATTGCAAACATGTTTCAGCATTACTACTGCCATCGTCAGTGCAACTTATTGCATATTGGTAAGTGACAAGAATATAATTGAAAAAAGAAATTATTATTCAGATAAAAACAAAAAAAAAAACTAACAATAGAACTATAAGAACAGCTTAAGATTGACATGCTTGACTTGGCTATTCAGACTGGGATTTTTACGTTTTATATGAAAAGCCTCTTATTTTAAGTGAAAATTCCATCGCAGCAGAATCCAGAACCTGTAAACATTTCTGAGAGCACAGTCGCAAACATGTTTCGTTGCACTGTAGGTGTGAGGCATGTGAGGCTCTATCCGATGAAAGATGTTCGCTAACGCACAAAACTAAGTGCCGGACTGTTTCACTGACATGACTGGCTGTACAGCCAGCACACGACAATGTTTAAGAGACTGTGCATAAGACCATTACAAATCATCAAAAGAAGTTACAAAATTTAACTCGCAATATGGCACTCCCATTTACCTGTCATGAAACTGTCACCAGTCTGTCTTCGTCAACTCTAACACCTGAACAACTGGACATTCTTAACTTTGGTCTCTCGCATTCCATCCGTCCGCCAAGTATAAGTATGACTGATATCTTCACTTGCTTTGAACGCATGAACGACATGTCAAAAATATTAAAGACTCCAAGCTACTCGGAAAACTTGCTTCAAATCTCTCACATTTAACTCTAAGACAGTACAAGGTTTTGAAAGAGCTTAAGATCAACAACAACAATTTTGACACTTTGTGTTGATGGTCGAGTGTATTCCACTTTAGTTGTTTAAAGAGACCATCAGCATTAGTGTCATAGTTTGAAAAGGTTATAATACGGGCTGCGCGATTCTGAAGTTTGTCGGAAAGGCCTTTATTACAGGTTCCCCATACTGCACTACAATAATCAAAATGGGGCGGTACTAAAGCATTATAGACAGTGAGTAGTGTTTCGAGGGGAACTAAATGTCTGACCCGTTTGATTGCATTTATCCCAGACGATATTTTTTTGGAAATCATGTTAACATGATTTTTCCAATTCAGGTTTTCATCAATTTGCACTCCCAGTGACTTTGAGACACAAACCTGATGAACTGGTTTGCAATCAATGGCCAAATTTCGTTTTTCCGGGAGATTGGATAACTTTTGTCTTGTACCAATTAGCAAAAACTCTGTCTTTTTTAGTTCAACAAATTTAGAATGAGTTTATTGGCTGCAAGCCAATTATGAATCTTACTAAGATCAGAGTTAACACATTCATTTATCTTATTTATATCGCTACTAGGATATGTAATGCTAGTATCATCAGCATACATTCTTGGCTGGGAAAATAACAAACAGTGGGGGAGATCGTTTATGTAGAGCAAGAACAGCAAAGGACCTAGGATGGTGCCTTGCGGTACACCACTTCTTATAAGTGTTTCTGACGATTTGCAGCCGTTAACTATGCAAACTTGTTTACAATCTTTTAAATAAGAACTGAACCATTCCTTTGCTGCTCCGATTATCCCGTAATTTTTTAATTTTGATAGCAAGATCGAATGGTCCACTGTATCAAAGGCCTTTTTTAGGTCTAAAAAGACTACTGCATTTACAGGACCTTGGTCGATGTTTAATGACCAACTGACGTAATTATAAGATGCATTACAGTCATAGTATTGGTAAATTGTAATGGAAGAAAACTGTCAGGTGTTTCTTATGTCAGTTCAACGTGACACATTAGCAATTCATTGCCGAAGTAACGGAAAATTTAAAATATTTGATTCTCATTCAAGAGGTAAATATCACGTGGCTTATCACAGATTTATTACAACTTTCACACGCTTTAATTAACCCGATTACGTAATACTACACTTAAAGTCTCTGTCATAAAACTGTACGCGAGTTTTCACGCGTTTCCCGCTTACTTGTGATCATCAGATTAAAGCGGGTATGGTAAAATACGTAAAGCGGCAAGATAAGATATGGTGGATGCATTTGAGCACTTTTAGCTGTGTTTGGTTTTTGATTAGCGTTGGAAACATTTTAAAAAACAACATGAATATGCGAAAAATTATTTTAAAAAAAAATTTAATACTTATTTCATGAATCTGGTTGTACAGATATGTTTTTTAAGTTTTATGCAACTAAAACTTGTGCGTTTTTGAGTAATGATTAAACATAATACTGCATGGACTCTATTTAAGCCAAAGTTAGCTGAATTGGCTCTAAGTGTATAAATATAATATAAACTTAACAAAATAAAAATAAACAAACATCTTTTTACAAGTTGATGTCTGTTACCTTCTCTTTAGTAGAGCTTTTTCGTGCGGTGACTGTGGTATTTGTTCGACAATACGCTCCTCGGCTTCCATCACAATCTCCTCCGTGTGCACGTGATCATCGCTGGTCGTACTTTGTACGTCATCACATTGCTCCACTGACACCACCTCAAATTCGCACTCCACCATACAGACATCATTGTCAGGCTCTACGTTATCAGCGCATGACACCATCATACAAGTTTCGTCCGCAGTTTCCCAGTCCTGAGCTGCACAAACAGTCACAGGTTCATTAAAAACAATTTCCGATTCTTTACTAACACATTCCACCATACATTCTTCATTTGAATACTCGTTTGCTTGCTGTTGAACATTAGAATAGTTAATGCCGTTTTCAACGACGTCGCTAACACACTCGACAACGTCCACACAGTATTCGCTAACTTCTGCAACACATTCAACAGCACATTCCACTGTATCGTACGATGCAGCTGCAGTTAGAGCTTTTGAATTCTTTTTTTCGTTTTCGCATCGTTCTTGCTGTTGTAGCGAATCGTCAGCAACAGACGCCAACGTATTTGAATCCATTTTGTCCTCACTTTGGCAAATAACATCTTTTACCAAAGCGGACTCCAGATTTCTTATTTCATCCAATGTCCGGCTTCTTTCAGTTCCTTTTCCGAAAGAGTGGCTTCGTTTTATGCTGTCCTTGTGCAATGCTGTATTCCTCGTCTCCCTGCACAACGAATAAGATCGTTTTACCTGGTTCAACACGGCTGGAAGACTTTTTTGCTTTGTTAAGGGAGCCTTTGCCTCCTGCGGTATACAACAGAGAAGTATTTCCTGTGTGTTAGTTATTTTAAATAACCTTAAGTTTTACACGTCTTGCATAAGAAACTTTAATTATATCGACAACTACAATACTTTTAAAATAATATTTAGTCCTCGAGAGAGAATAAGAATGCATGGCTAATAAGATCGCAATGGTTCTCAGAGTTTAGACCCGCCTGATTGTTACTATTTGCTAGGGGAATATATAACGAGACTTCAAACATGAATAAGCGAAACAATATTGGTTGGGAGAAAATGATGACAAGTGGTCTATTTGCTAAACGAGGCAATAATATTGATAGATTGGGAGTCCGTGAGGTCTATTTGCTCAACGACAAAATATTGATTGCGAGTTAATGAGAACAAGAGATCTATTTGCTCAACGAAGCAATATCGATTGGGAGTTCAATGATGACAAGAGGTCTATTTGCTAAACGAGGCAATATTGACTGATTGGGAGTCCGTGAGGTCTATTTGCTCAACGACAAAATATTGACGGCGAGTTAATGAGAACAAGAGATCTATTTGCTCAACGAAGCAATATCGATTGGGAGTCCAATGATGACAAGAGGACTATTTGCTCTAATATCACATATAACTAATTACAAAACAAAAAGTATATAACAAAGGTGACAAACGGTGATTAAAAGCGCATCTCTGACTTGCGAATCAATAATAATGTAGGATTTCTAATCTGGTGGTATTAACAAAGATTTAGATCTAATACAGTAGTCAATAAGTATGCAGGATATGCGATATACCGTCACTAGCCTATAGCCCTCTAACTTAATGGAGGAATTTTCAGTATTCTTCAATATCATTTAGATTTGTCTTACAAAACCTATTTCTGTTAATTATGAAGACTAACGATAAAAAAAACTACGTTGCATAGTCATCTCGATTGCATGGTTAGGTAAGCTGGCAGAAAAATCTAGTCAAATTATATATACTTATGCAATTATGCAAATATGAAATTCAGTGAAGCTCGAGAGTACTGAAGTATAAAATACAATAATAAAGAGACCTCTAATACATTTCCAAAAGGTCTAGATATTACTAGAATGACAGCAAATCTCAAAAAAATAACAACAGTTTTAAAACTAAACATGTTTCGGCAAGTCTCTTGCCATCATCGATCAGTGGTGATTTACAAAGCTATTTGGAAGTGAATTAAATACTAACTAAAAATGCTAATTACACGGTGTCATTGGAGCGTTTACAAAAACAATGTTAAATTAGCATGCTTGACGTGAAGATTTAAGATTAGGCTTGTCCCAAAGAATATGTAACGCCTCCGCTTTGATTTTCAGCTGGAATGGAGTTTCAACAAAATCAAAAACAATTAACATACGGACGACGAATAACAAAAATTAAGAAACTACAAGGAGCGTAATTAGGTGTTAGCTAGTAACAGAATAAAGGACTACCAGGAAATACAAACACAAAAACACAAAAAAGTGAAAAGAATCGTCAAATAGCTTAACTAATTAAATATATACTTTAGCCTTTATAGAGTCTGACTGTTTGTTTAGAGACGGGTTTAGCAGCTTAATGTACAACATCTCGTGAAATTAAGCAACCTATTTTGTAACTTAAAAAAAATTATTAATCTACACAAATAAGGTATTACTTAATATTATAAATTACAAGATATCTATTGAAGTATATCACAACTAATTGAAAATATATGATAAAAATGAGCTAACTGTTTAAATTGCTTTCTTCGAAAAAAGAAATAGTCGTAGAATAAGTTATAGAATATAAAATGACTTTTTTTAAGACTTCGTTTATTTGCTTTAGAATATATACTATAAAATACCTTAACTTTAGAGCTCGATAAGCTCGGTATGATACTGGGCAGTTGTGTCTTGTCCTTCTGAACTTTGGAAAGCTGCTCCTTGGCCAAGTGAATGAGGGACTCAAAGCACTCCACGGCGGCATCCTCTTGTCCGCTTACAACTAAAGCTGTCATTACAATTTTAATGTTTTAGTAAAAATTTTTTTTATAATGAGCGCAGTATGCCCTTGTACGAGTTCCTACTACAACTATTAAAAAAAACAAAATAATAACGTTTCAAGCCTAAGCGACATCACTTGACAGCAAAGAGGCGATACATTTCCAGGAAAAAGACCCCCCATATCAATACCAAACCTGTGTTGCTATACATAACTGAAAACGTTTTAGTGCATTTCAATCCACAAATGATCAATTTCTGATTTTAATTTCCAGTCGAAGATCTATATCAAACTGCCGTTTACGTTTTTTTGTGAAAAAGGTGCAAGAAACTACGTTTTAGTATATATTTGCAAGCGCGAACGGTAAATAATGACTATTAATTTAACGCCTGTAAAAAATAGAATTCGCCCACTAAAGTTTACGTTCACCTCAGCGACACGGAGAAAAAGGCCCTGACTCAACTGAAAAATAAGGAAGATTTAAAAGCAGATTTATTTACATGCATATCAGCTAGGGTCAAAACCGGTCCTCTTTAACATGACACTGAATATCAGACACCAAGTTGGTAAGTACGGCATGTAAGCTTCCCATGAAATTTGAGCCAATGAAACGAAAGATAAAAGTCACCCCAACCTTAATTCAGCGAATCACAAAGCTCGGCTTGTTCAAATCTTGAATTTCATGGGAAGCTTACATGCCTTACTGTCCACCAAGTGGTATATGCTGGGTAACCGTTTATGCACAATACGCATGCGTACATTTAAAAACGTTGTACCTAAACCCCGGAAAATTCATGATCAATGAGAGGGCACATTCTCTCCTAGGACTGTCCCTAGCAGAAACATTTATCTCAATCCCTTCTTCATCTTCCAACCCCCCCCCCCCCCCTCCTCTTTCCCATCCGAATCGTCTCTGCTTCAAAGGAACGTTTTAATTCTGCCATAAATAGATAACCTTTATTTGTTTTTACTACATACAGAATA
Source organism: Zoanthus sociatus (assembly GCA_025331085.2). Classification (NCBI taxonomy): domain Eukaryota; kingdom Metazoa; phylum Cnidaria; class Anthozoa; order Zoantharia; family Zoanthidae; genus Zoanthus; species Zoanthus sociatus. The sequence continues at coordinate 10,600 of JAOBAY020050551.1, forward strand.
ACAGGAAGTACTGATAGTAAACAAGACTGTATCTCATTCGTTCTACTCACCTTTTCCTGCTTTAAGAAACAGCGACATGGCCTTTCGTGGCTGAGTTGCTTTGTGTTCAAATGCACTTGTCATGTCTCGAAACGCTTCTGCGTGGGAAAGCGTTGTAACATGACGTGAGATTTTCTTTATTCACAGATAGGACTACACTACACATGATATGACCAAACTCAAAAAAATGGAACAGGAAATTAATGTATTTGCTTTATCCTAAAATCCTAAAAGCCGGACTTCTCACAAGACTTATTTTTTCCTTGTACTATTCATTCGTTACTTCGATTAATTATTTATTATTTGTCGACTGTATGAAAGATCCTGTATAGAGTGCAACGATATGTAGGATATAAAAGATCTATCAGATACAGAATTGATAATTAAACAAGAAAAATAAAATGAATAGCTGATCACACTACATAAAAATCAACATGCCAGTTAACCAATAAGAATAGGAGTTTGAGAGCTGAGAGCCAGTAAATGCAACTGCGAACAGCTGTTTCGTCTTTTTGTGACTCGTCAGCGCGGTGTAGCCAGCAAAAAATGAACAACCAGCGTATCGGCCATTATTCTAATCTATTATTTCACTTTTGATCAAGTTTCTCTTTCACTATTATTTGAATTATGTACAACACTTCGTTAATTTATTATTTCATCGGTCTTGAGTTAAAAAAAAACAATATCAGATAGCAGTATTACGTAATTATTATTATTATTATTATTATTATTATTGTTAACATTTTTATTATTAAAATAATGATTATTATTACAATATTGTTATCAATATTGTTATTTTACTATTATTTATTTTACAAAAAGCAAACTGATTAAAAAGAAAAATTGACACAAAACTTTATAGTTTCACATCAACTAACAAGTTCAACACAAACGTTAATAATGTTGATTACAATTATCATCAAATTGTACCATCATCATCATCATCATCAATTATAATTAATCATCATCATCCTCAATTATCATCATAATTATCACCATCATCATCATAATTACCATCATCATAATTTTCATCATCATCAATTATCATCAATTATTATCATCACCATCATCATCAATTATCATCAATCATCATCATCATCATCATAATTATCATCATAATTATCATCATCATAATTATTAGCATCATAATTATCATCATCAATTATCGTGAATCATCATCATCAATTATCTAAGAATCATCATAATCATCATCAACAATCATCATCATGATCATCACATTTAATTAACTGGATATGATTGATGTGGAAAAGATACCTTGTTCTAGCTCTGCCTGGAGAATAAGGCGTTTAGACTGCATTGATGGATTAGGACATCTATCCTTATTTGAGGTGCAACCTAATGGTATGCGACCATTGGCTGCTCCATCGCCATCGTCACGACACAGAGTTGAAGCGGATGATCCTTCTTCAGTTAATAAGCCGAGTCTGCTACAATCAGTTTTACAGAGTGGCTCATGAATAACTGGATTAAAAACTGTAGAAACAGCAACAACACAAATATACATTACAAAACAATACTATACCTAAACATTAAAATATAAAATTCTTTATTTCCACAACAAAAAATATGATAAGTCCTTCTAATTGAGATATAATTTTACGAACTCAATACTTTTTTAAATTTTTACTGACTTGCAAATCATCTATCATTTTAAAGAAAAAACGATTTTTCGAAAATATATCTAAAGAGTTTATAGAGAGATTATTAAACTCAACATTTTAAAACTGTTGCGCAACTCCGTTACAAGATTAGTATAGGGACGGACCATTTGATAATTGATTGGGGTGGGGAGTGGACATATTTTTTTTTCGATTTTTTTTTTCTTGGGCCATTTTGCTGCACGATTTTTTTTAGGTGAAGTTAGGCACTGCTAGATTTTTTTTCACGGTTTACGGTTTAAGGTTTTTCAGCCTAGACTAAACTATGCGGGTGCAGCATATAGAATACAAAGCTGTTGCTCGCAAAACTTTAACTTTAAATGGAAATACAGTAACAATCATGATAATTCAACAAGATGATTGGGCATGCTTTCTCACATAGCTTGCAATTTTGCGCGCTTTGCCTCATGTGTGAAATCTTATGATATCTGTTTCATTCTTCCCATTCCGGGTATATCCGTTACGGTGCAAGGTATCTTACACATAGGCGAAAGACGAAACACCAAAGCAACCTTTTTGAATCAGGTGTATACCATTAATGTGTCGCCGGACATAATAGGTACTTTAACATGTACCATATATAGTACTAGAACCAATTTTTCCAAGCCTCCATCCCAAAGTATGGAAGGCATTTGTTGATTCTGATTTCTGCAGTGACTGGAGAAAATTCCAAGTGTTTTTGGAAGCTATAATTTATTCTGGGCAATTCGTTGGAATGTTTATAAGTTTGCAGATCAGCGGATCTGAGCGATAATTTCATGTGTATAACGAATTCTTACAAAGCTTTCAGCGGAATCCTAGATTTTGAATACCTTTAGAGTAGGCATTAACCAGAAAGCTCTTCAGAAACATTAATTTACATGATGATTTTGAGGTGCAAGCTTGCTCGATTTTTTTTCGCGGCCATGTCTTTTGCACGATTTTTTTTCTCTTTAAAATGGCTTGCTCAAACGTTCTTTTGGGCTTTGTGCGGCGCCCCCCCCGCGGCGGCGGGGGGGGGCTGGGTTGGGGAGGGTTCGAGGTTTGGGGGTGGGGGGGGGCGGGGGGGGGGGGG
>JAOBAY020050590.1:0-13368 GCA_025331085.2 Zoanthus sociatus
GAACGTTTTTTTTTTATTGCATTTTAAAAACCACATAGTTTTACCCTTCTTATCAAAATTTAAAAAAAAATTAAAATTTAATTTGTTTGATTTATTTTGAGCACTTTAAATGGCAGTTTAGGCTACTGAACGAAAGAAAGTTTGCAACTTTTGGGGGGATTTGGGTTGGAAAGAATGGCGGGGACCATAGAGGAACATTTTTTAGGAGGGTCACAATAAGTTGTTCTTTTTCGCAAGTTGCTATACCAAAAAATATTCAATTACGGCGACGAGCGGGCGGGCATAGTGGGCGACCAAAAGGTATCTAGTTGGGTATAATTTATCTGAAAAAACACCACGTAATAATGTAAACCACTAACGTCGGGGTGAGGACTCTTGTTGACGATTTCTTAGAAAAACTAAAATATGATAAGTTAGGAAGTCAACACAACGTTTATCAAACAGATCTAGTTGGATCCCCGCTCTGCTGAGATTTGAATCTTATTGTGACCTCTTTTCAGTCTATGCTACCTTCCTCAGCTTCCATCCTTCCAGGGTAGGTAAATCGGAGTAACAGCTCAATGCTGGGAGCTAACCTGCGATGGATTAGTGTCCGGTCCAGGGGGATTCAAACAACCTCAACTGTTTAACACTACAGAAACCGGAGCCGTCTACATGGGTCACCTGGTTCGTAATGGACTTAGCTTATTCTGGCAAAGGGCATCGAGCATCGGGGCAGGAACTTTAGAATACCCGGCCATTTTCTGTAATTTATTTCTGCGCATTCCTCGTTCTTTAAAAATATATGTGCAGTTAAATCAAGAACAATAGTGGACGGGTATTCTGAAGTTGCTCCGGTCATCGTTTAAACGACAACACAGTAATTTTTTTATCGATAACCCAAAAATGTCTCGTGATGACTTCCCCCTTAAAAGTTACCGTATAGCTGTGCTTTGTTAAAGTGTTTACTTCTTAAATTTGATTAAAAGCTATTTTTGTTAATCCAAAACCGATTAGTGGATGATCCGTAATGGCCATAATTTTCGCCTTGAAGAACATTATATTCATATATTACTGCATAATGCTGTGAGCGTACCAAACATTCACTACTTTATCTACTCATTTGATGCAAATTCGCTGTGTTCAATTATTAATCAATAAATTTAATTATTTGTTAAATCTGTTTTCTATTTTTGTATAGTAAACAGTCATAAACAACCTATCAATAAAGATGATTTCATGATCGCGATCAAGAGTATGTTAAATATAACGATGACGCGTAAACAAAATGCCTGAAAAGCTAAGCACTGTTATTGCGAAAACGCAATTTGCCGTTATCTCAGACAAAAAATAAAAACGTTAATTAAAAGAACAGTTCCTCAGAGAATCAAAACTTTGATAAAAATATAGGATGATAGTTTTCTCACTAATTTAAAATCCGTTAGTACATCCTTGCACACATTTTCGAGGTAACCACAAACAGATGTCAAAGCCATTCCTCTCTTTCATCACTTTGTCATAAGTACTAGCTAGTTTCAAAACATTTTTTGACATTAAAGTAGTCTATTTTATTAAGAGAAATTGCAACGTAACTTGTTTGCGCAAATTTCGTTTAATTAGGTCTTGTATTATTTTTCGACACCTGTCTGGTTTAAACCTCATGATGTTCATGCTCAATCAAAATTGAACATGATTGATAGAAACGAGTACCCAAAAGCACTTTGGCATTTTTACGTTGATAATCCGTTAAAATATCTCGTGATGACTTCCCCTTAATGTGGATACAGCAATTCATTTTAGCAATGAGAGGTCAAAGATTCTAATACGATACTGAGCAGGTTAATTATAGACGACAAAAATTCATGATGTAGAATTACCAATCTAGTGTAGGCATAAATGGTTCGTCCCGTATTTACATAAAACTGAAAGTTTTTAAAAAAGGAAACCGTAAGAGGCAACTATTTCTGTTAATTATGTCAAGCAAGGTGAATATAAGAGATAAAGCAGATTTTGCTTTGGAGGAATGTTGATTTTAAAACAATTCAGTATACTCTTTTTTATATAAGAACATAAAATACATTATAAGAATATTAAGGCTGAAATTGGCGAAATTTTAAGAATATTTTAAGAATAATGCTGAGAATCAGATTTTGCATGTTTGAAAGAAAAAACATTACTGATTACAAGTATTACAATTGCACGGCTCTCTAATCCCAAATGGCAAAGCCACATACAGATCAATTATCTTTGAAACTCTTAGAGATATCACAGTCATTTTAAAAACGAAAATTCCATATCACTGATATTTAGTCCCAAAACTAAGAATATTCGTAAGAATATTTTCAGCCAAAAAAAGGCCAAAAAAATAGGAATATCCAGCCTCGGTCCGAAAATCAATATTCTTATCATATAAAACAAATTTCTTGAAAAGTTGAATGACCGCAAATTTCAAACTATTAGAATAGGAAGGAATTCCAAATATTCTTCTCATTTGCCTGCTTCTAAAGCAACAAAGAGTTATTTACAGGAAGAGATTGTTATCAGAAAGGCAAGACCACCTGTTTTTAACATCTTCCTCATGACTTCTTTTGAGTTTAGGCCAAAGGTTTATGTCAGTGGCGTTAGGTTGTTTGAGACAGAAGTCATACATTTCACTGCATCATAAATATATTTAGAACTTCACAAAGAACAAACTAGCCGTTTATTTGATAACACTTTAAATTTGAAATATAATCTGTTGGCAAAACATATTAAGACTTAACTAGTATAGTTAGCAAGATCTGTTTTAGAAATAACTAGAATATAGTACATAGGAAGTTACTGTCCTTGATACTGTTTGTTTCGTTTTTAGCACTTTGTCTTGTCAGTTTATACTGAAATTGGATGTGTATCGCGATGTAAAAAAAAACCTTATGAACAATCTTTGCAGTGTTGAGTGCAATTATTCACGCAATTAGATATACTTTCGTTTTACACCAGATAACTTGTATGCATTTGGACAGTTGATGATTAGAACAAACTAACTTGAATCATGTGTACTATCGCCCATGACCTCTCCAGATACTCGTGTCGATACTCGCACGATACACGGTATTTCAGCAAATTTTAAAGGGGTGGTATGGTATAAAAACCTTTTTGCACCTTAAAAAAGGAAGCATGATTGTACACTGATTTTAAATTTATCCATAAGCACTCAAAAGAATCTTTATTCTTTTAACCTTCATCTTATAATCTCTCGCAAAATCAAGTTCATAAAAGATTTAAATCTTTAATATTTGAAAAATGTAATTACTATTTCCTATTTTCAGCACGAAAATGCTATCGCAATTAACCAGGCGTGATTGAATTTTGAATGTGATAATTTATTAAATTATCTGTGACGTCCCGGATACGTACCATTATGTGTACTCACCTATCAGCAGGCCTGAATTTCCTAACATTTATGAAAGGCTCTCGATATTCACAGATATGTTTTGCTTCTATTTTTGGAGGATCTCCTTCTTTATCAAGTTCAGCAAGTCTATCGAGTTCCTCAAGCCTAACAAAAGCAGCATTTTTTAAATCAGATAGGTTCTCATAAGAGCTTGAAAAAACTATCTATTTTCTTTTTGACCTTTTAACAAAAGAAAATAGGATCTGGGCTAAAGAAGATTAGTAACTTTAAAGACCTATAAACTCTTTATCATCAAGATAGCAAAGCATGGAAATCGAAAATGTGAAAAATTGTTCATTTTTATTTACTTATTTGTATATCACAAATATTGAAACATTAGTGGCCATTGGAAACTCTGGAGCATTCTCATAATGATGAGAAAATGTTTTACAGAAAGGCTTCAATTCTGTCAAATATCGTGAAAAAGGCATGGCATTTTACTTGAAGTTGAAGCACACTTAGGTCGGAATTTATATCAAAGTAGGAGTTTTGACAAAAACAATACAAGCAATAAATTCTAAAGCTAAAATCAACCTCCAAAAATAGAGAGACAATGAACGCAGAAATTATACATCAGCATCTGGAATCGCTTAATAGCATGCATTATGCGTCAGTAATTTAGTTTAATGTGTTTTTAAAAATGTAGGCGTTCCTTGGAATATATTCATTGCGTATAGCTTCAGGGTACAAAGCTTTCTGTTAAAAACTTTTTAAGGGATGTGTTGTTGCTGTTTGCTGTGCACGTACATTTTCCAAATAGAATCCCACACCCCACCCCCCATTGAAAAAAAAGAAAGAAAAAGAAACAAATCTGTAATCACGTATCCTTCATAGTCAAAAGCTGTTTATCAATATAAGTGTATTTCATACGTGATAAGTAAACGAATGATAGTATTGGCTATTGCGTACTTCTCTTTGATGCCCAATCTCTCAGAATCTCTCTCTTGACCTCGCGAATCAAAATATTTTCCCAGTGAAATCTGCTACACCGTGTAAGAAGTAAGTTACAAATTACCACAACCATAAGTTTGGACCAATATAAAAATAGTCTCATAACAAATCTTAAAATCTGTCAAGAATCTGGCTAAGTTGTTTGCAAAAAATGTCATCCTCTTTTTCAAAACATGAAACTGACTTTCTTAAACAATTACTTTCATTCGCATTCACTCACGCAACTAAATAGGTTTATCAAAAATCAATATAGATGATTTTTGTGCTTATTTAAAAAAAAACAGAAATCAAAAGTAATCCCCGAAGTTACTTTAAAATGTCCTTTTGTCCTGTTGGAGCTCTGTTTATAGAATCGTCGCCGATGAGTATTGAAATTCTCCTAAGGAGCCAGTCATATAACTGACATCGTCATAGCAACAAAGCGTCGCGTCATCGATTTTTCTCACGACCGTCATCCTTTCAACGGTTTTCTTCGTAGATTATTTCGTTAGAATTTTGAATTTTGAAAGTAGAACGATTGATCGCCTTGAAAACTGGAATAACTTGTGAATAACTTCAGTGTGATCTTGTCCAAAGATTGGAGTAAGCTTAATTATTGATGTCAAAAAGTGGAGAAAATTTGTGATTGTCGGGGAGCGGCCGATAATTCACCCTTGCAGCTTGATTGCTGATTCAGCGCGCGATTTTTGTTTTTTGTGTTGAGAAAATTTTTGGTCGACAACCTATGTGGTAGAGTGGAACAGCCTGTGTGATTTGTTGGAACACCGTTGTGTTTATTATGGGGTTTTTGATGCCAAGATGGTAGGGGAAAGGAGAAAGGAACAAGAGAATCTCTGGTAAGTGCGTAGGTTGAAGATTTAGAGATATTCTCTTGCAGTCTGTCGTCGTCTTCCCTAATGTTTTACTTTGGCGGACAATGGCAGCTGCAGAGGTTGCGTTAAACATTCGAGAACACTGCAGAAATAAAGCACAAGGGTTTTAGTATTCTTCACAACTTTTATCGATCGAAAAAATTATTTGAAACCTCCAAGGTGCTTCGAAAAGAGTTGATCAGAACACTGTCAAAACACACTTGTGGTTTATTTTTGCTGAAATGTTAATGAGCAGGACAACTGACAGTAGCATTGAAGAAATGCTCTCCGACTATGTTTGCTAAGTTTAGAAGCGGTATTACGTTTGCAGTTGTTAAGGCGATAGTTTAGATGGAAGAAATTGTGATCTTTGGAAATGTATCGTTTTGTTGAACGCTATACACGAGGTTTTCTTTTCGTGCAACTTCGATCAGAGAGAGTTCCGAGAAAATGAACAAATTTATGCTGCTTCGGATTTTCAGAATTTTCTTCTTGCAAAAACTGTGTTTTAATTTTTTTAACATACCAAAGAAATTTCTTTTCGTTTACTTTTTAAAACCGAATGGTTTGTGCCGTTTATAAAATAACAAGAATGTTTGTCTGTATTTATTTCTATCGCTCAATTTTGATGTCCGAGCTAAATGTAGATTGAATATCGTTATAACAACTGCGCAAAAAGACAAGTTTTCAGACAAAGAATTATTGAGTCGTGTTTCGAAATCCTTATTCTTTTTAAGTCAAGTATAAGGATATTTATGAATCTTGATTTTGCTTTACTTTAGGAATGAAAGAAGATCCACAGAGACTCGCCTGTCTTTGCACTTGCGTAATCCTGCAGTCGAAGGCAGAAACTGTCTTTTTTTGAGATTTTTTTGTTATATTTTTGATGATTTTTTTTATTACCTCTAAGTTAAACTTAGAAGAATTTTTAACTTTACAAAGGCTGTAGGTAATCGTTGGATAATAAATTACATTCATTCGAAGAAGCAATAGATGCAAAATTTGGCGCCAAGAATCGCCGGGTTCGAAACACAAGGGTTGCCTGTCCGCCATACTGTTTTTCATTCATTCGCGTTTCTTCTTCACTTTCTTAACATTCCTGAATTTTTCTGAAGTTTTCCACCGTATATATGTGACTGCTTGGTTTTATTGCAAGTAACAAGTTCTTGTCGAACTTTTATTGAAATTCCTTCGACTTTGAATTTGGACGCGAAGCGCTACCGGCGAAAACAGTATTGATCGCTACGGTACCATCGACACACAATGACTTGTTTTCAGTTCAGCGGCTTGGTGATGGTGGTTTGTGAAAAAATCTTTGATTAATTTCAAAATCTATCATACTTTTGAAGTATAATGGTGAACGATTGTAATTTTTACTTTAGAAATAACATTTATAAATCAGAACGACATACTTATTTCGTAAAATCCATGAAACTCAAGAAAGTTTTACTTTAACGAGGAAAGCTTCGGGCATGTTATTGTCAGGTGACAAATGTGAGTTGACCGCGTGTATTTCCTCACGGGAACAAAGTTATTTAGAATGTGTGCTTTTACCTACAAGCAAAAGATAATATAATTCAAAGCTGCTTATTGTTTAACGACAGTCAAAATGTAATGTTTGATCATCAATAATGATTGTTCTGTTAAAAGTGCCATAAAAATTTCATGCTTTTGCACGCAGAAGATAATTCGCAACAGATTCTGATGAAGGAAGCTTGGCCAACCATGTAAGCATTTGTTTGCTGTTTAGGTTTGTCTTCTTGTTCTGAGGTTTCTCACAGGCTTGAATATAAAAGATTAGATTCATGTCGAGTCTTGGGCCATAACAATGAAATGAAACCATAAAAGTTATATTAGAAAGAGGACGATGATATTGATATTTGCTGTTTAAACAAAAAATAGCAAAGTTAGGACATTTCTTGAAGTATGTCATAGTGATATAATTTAATGAGCAGGCAATAACCTTGCGCCAGCTGTCTTAGGTTTATTGTATAGTACAAAGAAAATTATCTTTACTGCAATACATAAAACTTCCATGTCATGCTAATTTCATCAGAGGAAATTATATTGAATTGGCGTGCAATTATGTTCAGTACTGGAACATTTGTAAATGCAAATAAGATTTTGATTAAATAATTTTGTGTGACTATTTTATATCACCTGATTTCAACTTCAAGCTTGAAAGATTCATCCAGGCGTGATAGAACCCTGTGTAGATAACAGCTACAAACAAGGAAGTAAATTCAGATTTGATGTTTTACAGTAATCCAATGTGTTGATCTGTAATAGTCTATTTGAATGTATTAAAACTGTCTGGTCGCATTTAGAGATGTTATTGATGTTTGCCTACTGAAATAGCAACCATGACTATTAAATGCAGTTTTGAAAATCTCTAACTTGGTTATAAATCTAATTTTAATATTTGATCTAAATTTACATGGGGTGCTTCTTTTAATTTATATTTTTGTTTTCATTTTTATGCATATGTATATTATTGCATTTATGTTCAGGTGAAAAGCACAAGTTTTGCCTTGTTATCAGAACTCATATCAAACAGTACTGTCTATGAAAATTCTTAATAATTTGTGACCGTGTACAAATGTAGCACTTGGGTTGTTAGAACTTATATTAAGATTGAAATTAAATCAGCCTCGGGGTCATTGTTTTTTTGAGCTTTCCAGACATTCAATGTTTTCAGTAACTTCATTGGTGGGTTAATTTTAGAATGACAAATCTGATTTTACATTCTAGGAATAGCTCTAGTCAATACTGCTCCTGTAACAAAGGAATCGTTTGTTTTGTCTAAAGTTGAAGGTTTTTTATATTGTTTTGAATTTAGTATTAAGGAGCCACTGATCATTTCTTCATCTTCAAAACAAAGGAACTTCCTTGTCTTTATCTCAGATTAATTTAGATAACAAGCTATTTGTAATAGAAATGTAGTACTTTGTAAAGCATTCAAATGAAAATTTGTTGTTGTTCGTGAAGATAGGCTTTGTTTTTGTAATGAAGGTTGTATGTGAGAATATTTCACAATTATCACAAACATATATAGTTGTTATGGTTTTGTTTGATCTAGAGATGGGTCTTCCAAATTGTTCCTGACCTAGCTAGTATCACATACTGTTTTATTCCAACAAAGGACTAACATAAAATGTCAGTTAACATTTTTTTTTCTTAGTGTAAAATTGAAAAAAATTATTGTACTGTTTCTTTGGAAACACTACTGCTGCTTTAATTGTTACCTTATTTCATTTACCATTGTTTCATTTCAACTTATTTTTAAGTCTGAAACAAATAAAGTTTGTACAGTAATTCTTTGCTGATCTGTAAATGTTGCTGATTGTTATAAATGCTTAAATCTAGGTTTACCTCGCTGTAAGAACCTGTGAAGTTCATGAGTGACCTAGAACAAAGAAAGCAATGAAGTTAAAACAATAGATAGAATGAACATAATAGTGACAAAACATGAGCCTTAAATCCTTTAACAGTTTGCAGAAACTGAAACATTTACAATGTTTATTTTAATTGTACCTAGTTGTGCATTCATTTTCTAGGTTGAAGGTAGTGTTTATTTTTAGACATTAGTTGCTAAAATTATCACAATTAAAAAAATAAATTAGGACTCAAAATCACAAAAGTGCTCATAATTTTGATTTCATAAAGCATCTGGCACTTCAGTTTGTAATTTTTGACATAAAAATAACAGATTCAATCAATTTTTATGTGAAAATGTCATCCTTTATTTAAATTAAATTTTGGGAACAAATTTACAGACCATAAATCTTGGCTGTTGCATAGTAGGAGTAATAATTGTCGTTGAAATTTTTATTGTTCAATTTTCTAGAAATGTGTCTTTGATTAGTTTCAGTTGTCAAAATTATACAGCAATTAGAACTTGTTAATGAATACAAAACAAATCAATTACTTATAAGGTCAAAGGCCAAATGGTTATTTGATTTCAAGTTAATTGATTTTGACTTAATTAATTGATTTCATTTTCCCAGAGATGAACCCCTTTTCATAGTGCACTTGGCAATTGCTCCACCTGCTTCAGCATTTTGTGTAAGGCTCCTTCAAAAAATAATACTTTTATAAGCTCAGCTGGCTACCTCAAAAACAGTGAAAAAATCATCCTTAAGCTTATAAAGCCATCATTGTAAGCATTAGCTGTTCATTAAGAGTTACCACAGCAAAGGACTAATTGGCAAAATGTCAGTTTAATCAACTTTATTAACAGAGATTAAAGAAACTTGTCAACTCTTGAAAAAATATAAATTAATATTTAATGTTTGTTAAAATCTCTTCTTTAAATATATTTAAACTTAAAACAACATGAAACATGAGTATTCTTACGCTCAAACATGGTTTCAAAAAAATGGAAAAAAATTCTTCAAGCCATTTTTTTTAATTGCTAAAGTTTTATGTCAGAATGTAATGGGAGAATAAGCCTTTTTTTTATTTTATTTTTTTCAGACGAGATGGTTATCAAAAGGTAATGGAAATCGCTGGGACAGGGGCCTCGACACTTGGGACAGGTAAAGCCCAGAACTTTAACGTGGGCCAATTAGGCTCAACGATGTGCGTCTGGAACCGAGGTCGATTTCAACCTAAAATTTTGGAAGGTACTTTAGGTTCAGACATAAATAACTTTGGTGCAACTTTGAGCTTGAAAATGAAATGAACATAATAAGAGAAATATCTGGAATTTTTTGTGGTGAGAAAACTCACTAAGTAGAAGTTTCAGAATTTGAGAATTTACTTTTTTGCACTTTAGAAATCATGTTGAACACTCAAGATGTTTTTGAAACCTGGCTGTGATATTAAATTCTGCTAACGTTAATGCTCATAATGATTATCTCCGCCAGAATCAAGTAAATCTAGTTTAGAATTTAAACATCAGTTCCTAGTAATGTCTAGTTCTAATGTGTTGCAATGAATGACTTACTTGATAGAGCTTCATTGTCCTTTGTCAGTCCCAACTGTAAATGATCTACATTTAATTTCTTTAATAGTCATCATTTTGATTCCATTAAGAGACTTCTATTTTAAGAGAGTGTTACCAAGTGATTCAAGCCTTTCCCTGAGACATATTGAAGGCAATCTGAGAATCGCATGTTTTGACCCAGTTACGCATGTTGTGGCATGCAATACTGTTTTTAAAGTAAATTATTTGACATTTACATGATCAAAAGTGGAGATTTCTTTTCCATTTTTCAGAAATTAGACAATCAGTTTCCTTTTGGTTAAATTTCAACTGCAGAAGCTAGTACATAAAATGTAAAGGTATGTGATCTGCATCAAAGTGCAATTTGCTGCAACCATTAAAGTGCCAGTGTGAGCATAGGCTGGACAGCCTTTTTCATTTTTGGTTAAATTTTGACCAGAAAATTGTAAAAAACATAAAAGTCCACAAACTGTGCCACCATGCAGGTGTTCCAAGTAATGTTATAGACTTATATTGTCATTTATTTTGTTATTCTCAAAACGGACAAAAGTCTGAGTAAAATGACTGTTGGTGCCCCTGTTTAGTTAGCCCTCTCAGTCCCACTCAGTTATCAACACCCAATTTCTCCTTACATAACACATACAAAATGAAACATTTGGTATTGAGAAACTAAGAATTGATCAAACATAGAAAATTACTGAAGATTAAAAATGAAATTCTTTTAAACTTGTTCCTTGAAAATTATGGGCTCAAGTTGGGAGAATTTAACAGTACAACTGGGACTGAAAGGTTTAAAAATGATAGAGTGAGCAATTGAAATACTGGCATCGTAAAACAATATGATTTTTTTTACCTGATAATCAGTATTGACATGACCAATAATTTAAATTGCATTGCTGTCAGCTGTTTAGAAATGTTTTTTATGATTTGTAAAATGGTCGTATTTGAAGAGCCACATTAGTTTTGATACTTTCAGTAATTTTTAAAACACTGTTTTTGAGCAAGTCAACTTTTTTTCCCAATATTATTATTTTGAAATATTGTAGAGCTAACTGGTGTTTTAGACATTCACATGATTAACCACTTTCCCCAAGGCACCCCCTTTGGCATGTGTGGAGTGTGCAAGTGCGATTGCATGCCTCTCAGGGAAATGCTTGGTGATAATAGTAGATAAGAAAGGCCAATGACATTTTTAATATGGTAAAACTTATGATATTATTTACGATAAGGGTCACACATGACGTTGATGATGGTTGCCATAATGATAACTATAGTGATGATGATGATGATGATGATGATGAAAGGGTAATAATGATGACAGTTGATGGCGGTAATGTTGATTATAGTGAAGTCATCTAAGTTGGATGATAACAGACTGTCTTGATTATAGTAATCAATGTCAGTAAAGTTGGATGATGATGATGATGATGATGATGATGATTCAGGGCTCGACACTAACTTTTCAGTTTACTAGTCTAATGGCTAGTGTCAACTTTGATGCTACTAGCCAAACGTTTTCTTTTACTAGCCATTCATTGAAATTCTGAGATGTCTTCCTTGATAAAGAACTTGCATTTTGTTTACTGGCCAACGTGGCTAGTTGAAATAAAAAATCTACTAGTTGGCTACCGTTAGGGTCGAGCCCTGCAAGTCCTGAGGGTTCTTTTTGGACTCTCACCTTTTATATGACAACAGTTAACTGTGACAAAGTCAGAAATTAACACATAAATGTTAAGAATAATAATAGAAACGTTTTAAAACGGTGTACTTTAAATTTAAGAACCCAGTTATTTTGTACTACACTTATTCCGTTGTTTTGTTGTTGTGAAGTGTGAATCAATCTAAATGTTGTAATATTTAATGTATTTGAATTCATTGCTTTGATAAATAAAATTACCGATAATAAGACACTCTTCCAAAAGACCAAAAGCATATCCGAGGACAAGGAGTTTTCCAATACGCACATCTACTGGCAGATTACCAAGAACTCTTCCAACAAAGGTAAGGTCGCCATCATAAGGGTTTATCTTTCCCCCTCTCATCTTGGTTGACATGGCACCAACCTTAAGGATAACAGAATATATAGAGTGTCATTAACATGTAAAGATGCTAATGCAAAGACTTGACAAACATCCTCACAGATGTTAACAATTTCCAGTAACAAAAGTGGCCTGGATAGCCCAGTTGGTAAGGTGCCAGTCTACTGTGTGGGAGGCTCGGGTTCGATTCCCGGCCGGACCAACACTCAGGGTCTGAAAATAACTGAGGAGAATGTGCTGCCTTTGCTCAAACATCTGCAAATCGTTAGACGTTCGCGTCTTCTTGGATAAGGACATTAAACCATAGGCCTAGTCTCTCAATCTCTCTGTCGAGGGACTTAAAAGAACCCACACATTTCTCACAAAGAGTAGGGTGGTGAGTAGTGGCACTTCTTATCGGCTGCCAAGTTGCGCCATAACATCTAAGCCGCTCAAGTGGACTTTCTAAGACCCTCAATTGTTAAAACCTGTATTTATCTGTAAAACGCTTAGAGCTTTAGGATAAGCACTTTATAAATATTGTATTTATTTATTTATTTAACAGCAGCCTTTGTACATATATAATAAAGATAACGAAAAGGCATTTGATATAATTGAAAACGTTACAAGTGCACAGATCTCTGCTATATATGTAGCTGAAACAGAAAATTCAATATAGCCATTTCATACAGAAAAGATTTAAGGTGTTACTTAACTTCTTAAGCCAGAGTTTTCAACAAGATTTGAAATAGGTAGTGCATCAAAAGGCAATGAAGGATCTGATATTTCTCACTTTATTTGCATGATCTGAGTTATTTAGCTGCCAACGGGGGCAGCGAATTCATGGCAAAAGTGGCAAAATTAGCTGCCAAGCTACATCCACTGGGACGTCACTGTCCTAACACGAGTCCAGGACTTACTTACAAGGTTTTCTTTAAGTTGTAAGTTCCTAGTGGCCAATAGGTATTTCATTTTTGAAGTTAAAAACGTTACAACAATAAACAACATTAAACATTCTTCCAAAGCTAAACCTTTTACAAGCCAGGAGGGAAAACCAGCACTGACATGAAGGCATCAGTGGAGAAGGATTTGATTGCAGCTGAAAAAGGATGGTTCAGCAGGCCCGTACGCAGGGAAGGGGGGAGGGGGTGCGCACACCCCCCCTCCCCCCAAAGGTCGTAAAGGTCT
>JAOBAY020050616.1:0-13367 GCA_025331085.2 Zoanthus sociatus
CTGAAATCACTGTTTATTCTTGCATCACTGGCTTTACAAACTTAAAGAAACTACTAAAGTTTGCTTTAAAACCAAAACCGAAGCATGATTTTCTTGTTTAAGAAAGATTGAATTTTTTAAGTTACTACCATAGTCTACGGGCGGTTTAGGCCCTTTTAGGAGTCAAAGGGTTAATAACTGAACACTGAAACTGGCAATGAAAACAACGCAGTGACAACTTTCAATGTCGTATTAAAAAGAACGGATGATATATTTTCAGTGTCTTTAGTTAGTGCCTCTGTAATCGCCAAATAGTTGATGACAAATCCATTCTGAAAACTGTCTTGTTAGAATGTTTATTGTTGAACTGACCTGGTGATGTTTTGAATGTCGTTGTTCTCTGCTCCTGCGCTTGTTCCAAATTTCGGCAGGCTCAGCGCTCTCTCGCGTACTTCCTTGTACGTGTCAGATAGCCGATGACCACGCGTGGGTCCAGTGACCTCGTCGTGGAAGGGCTCTTGCATGTTATATCCCCAGTCACACTTGAGACAGCGGACAAGCTCGGCCAGGGAAATAACGGCCGAGTCGTGATCAAAGCAAAGCCTCTTGATGGCGTATAGAGCGTCGACGGTGTTGGCGAAGGAAATGAACTGGACACCAATCAAAGTGTAGTTTGCACCGCCGTCGTAAATATCCCGCTTAGTTTCCAGGCAGCCATGGATGAGGGAAGAAAGAAGAGGACTGGGACAAAACTCAACGATGTTGCCATAGTTGACGAGCAGAAGGAATATGGAATATTCCGTCCGCACGCAGAGATGAAGAGCGAAAAGCTGTTTGAGCTGAGAAAGGAACAACGTGATAACGTAAGCGATATAACTTGTTGGTGATAAAGGAATGGTGCAAATAGCAGACTCTCGAGTTTAAGGAGTTTGACAGAGTGCGATTGTGATCATAATGTACACTTAATTGCATGCTTAATGTTGTGGATAAGATTGGGTTTATTAGTGGCTCTAGCAAAAAACACCAGCAGCTTTACCCGATATTTTTGATTAGATCTCATTATGTTGATCTTATGTTGATGAATTTGTCACAAATGAAAGTAAAGAAACTTTTACTGAATGCACAGCTAAATCATGAGAATTTCCCAATGTTTGGAAAAACATAAATCTTAAGAGCTTTAGCTCTCAAGATTATTTATAATGCGCAAACTTGAAAAATATTGAGGTAGTATTTTTCCAATACGTTGCTAAGCAAGCTTTAACTTGTTAATATTCAAGAAATAAATAACACATCTATATATGATCATAACCTAATTTTAGCAATGCTATCTTGTTTAATATCTGAAAAATATTATAATGGTCATACTAAGCATTCTGAATGTCTTGATTTTCGATATCATAAACTTAAGTCATCGCGCTAAGCTAATACCTGTTCAAAGCTGGCAATTTCTTCAGGATGAGCTGTCGGTAGAGACTGGGGGACCCCCTCCAAGAATGTGGGCCCAGCAAGTGAAAATGTAGACCCATGATTGATTGACATCTCAAGCACTTGCAGCAGAGGCACGTAAGCCAATGAAAAGTCTGTCTCGCCTGGAATTATTGGTTCATAGCACCCGTCACAGGCGTAGTTTCGTGCGGTTTTTAGGCTCACTGGTACGTCGGGCGTTCCCGCTTCAACAAGACCCTGTATCAAGTGGTCGTCGTGAGGAAGGATAGGATGGGCCCCTCCACTGAGAAGAGCCTTAGCGGCCTCTTGAAGAACCTGTTTGTATCAAAGGTAGTGGATAAATCTCGCTATAATTACAAGGTATCGCTCAGTACTTACGTGTAGACTATGTGGAAATATCTGGTGTAAAATCTAGTGAAGACTTGCCCTGCAAAGAAATCGTGACCTCCCTCGGTCAGCAAATGGGAATGACTATAAATGATTTTGTTATCAGTATACTGTTCACCCTCTGTCTACATTTAGCTATGAAAAAGACTATAAAATTATTGTCAGGTCTACAAGACGTGAAACAAGAAATGATTTTTATGGAAGACGTAAAACCGTTGCCGGACGGAAAGTATCGAGTCTTGAAAATTTTAAAGATCATAACCTTATCGCGGGAAAAAGGTCTGCATCGCAGAATCGCTAACTCCTTTACAGAAAAAGGGTTGTTTCGGGCTGTAAATGGAATAAAGAAGAAATTGGAGTGGAAGTTAATTTGGACCAACAACGGGAGAATTTATTGAAAACAATCAGATAACAGTAGGTCATATAAGTTCGATTCTACATCTGATCTAAGTAGCTTCGAGAAAAAGATCTCTTTGTGAATTACTGACCTAAAAAAGCTCAAGCACAATACCAAAACTAAGTAGAACAAACGAAATACATGGTGCAGTTATTACTAATGAAACCAAATTTCAAAGTTTATTCAAAGAGCTATATTTTCGATGTGTCTATCTCCTGATATCTAAAAAAAATGTAAATTACGTTTTTGCTTTGTAAAAACACATAAAAAAAATTTTAAGACCTATGTGAAAAACTTCAAATTATTAACAAAAATGGGTTATTTGGTAGGCGATATCAATGTCGTCAACTTTCTTTAAATTTCTTGTAACTCTCATAAGCCGACTTCTGTGTATCTCGACATGCTTTTTGAGTTAGGCTACATGCTTCTCATAACAAAAGCCACCGCATATGCATAGCATAATGATATCACTCAAAAACTCTAAGAGATCACATTTACACTACACTTCTAAAAAGGCTATCAAATCTGGTATCTGTCTAGCAGATATCACTGACCACCTCCCCTGTTTCTGCACTTTTTCATCAGCAATTTCTTTCTACAACCAACAACATTATTTTAGGGATTTTTCCACATGCAGAAATAGTGAATTTAAGGCAAACTTAAACAAAATTAATTTTATGTTGTTTATCAATATAGACATCAACAATAGTATGAATAACATCATTAAGCTTTACAGTCTCTTTCAGACAAACACGCTCCTATAAAAAAAGTTTTGCAGTCAAAGGAAAAACAACTAAACAAGCCATGGATGTCGAAAGCTATACTTACTTCCATTACAAAAAGACACAAACTTTTCAAAACACGTTTTTTGAGCAACAACCCCGATAAGATTAAAGAATAATTATAGAACATACAACAACAGCTAAAAAAAGTAAAATCACAAGCAAAAAAAAAGAACTATTTAATTGAAAATGTTCTTTGAATAAAGGAAATATGAAAACAACGTGAAAGTAAATTGACATGATAATAAGCAGAAACAAAAGGAAAGTCTCTTCAGTTAGAAAATTGCTATATAATAACCAATGCTATACTGAACCAAAAAAAACATTTGTCAACGCAACATATTGCAACATTGTTGGGCGCAACATGTTGCGTGCATTTGGCCACCGTGTTACAATTTGTTGCGACATGCTGGGTGATTTTGGCTCAAAAGTTTGAAAATGGCTAAGTTCAAGCCAACATCACTCCACGTAAGCAATCAGTATTGTCGTGCCCAACAATTGTAACGGGAAATTAGCTCCACTTCTTTTAACTTCATTTTCTTTTTTCTTTATTGGTTTTGTTGGCCTCTGCCCTGGCCTCGGCAAAGCCGTCGTGGCTAAACTTCGGCCAGCACAGATGGAGGACCAACTTACTCCTACAACAACGGTAGCACAAAGAGGCAAAACTGATGGGCGCGTTTTACTATATCAATTTCAAACAGTAACCAGAATACAAAGAGTAACTGCGTGTTAAAACAAAAGATTTAAAAAGAATTGACTTGCTACGTGACAATATGTTGCGTTGACATGTTGCGATTGTTTGACCGGGGCAATCTTTTGTTTTAACCACGCGGTTATCCTTACATATAATTAAAGTGACAAACCTAACATTAAATAGCCACACGGTTTGAGAGAAATCTAATAATAGATTTCAAAATCTTATGTTTATTGAAAGAGGCTCATGAATGAGGGGTCTTTCTTTCTTTTATTTTTATAAGCTTACCTCTTGGGGCATCTTTTTATTCATACGAAGGGACAAACATGGAGCATTAAGCGGTAGCCTGCGTGAGGCCTTTAAGCACATAGTTGTGATTGCGTTGCAGGCATCTTCTGGATCCTCTGCGTCGTTTGCCTTATAACCTCCTACAGTGATCTAAACAGATGAAATACATAATTTCATCAATAACCTCATCAATATATTAATACAATTTCAATAAAATTGGTTTTGTTTTTTCGTCTTTTACATATAGGAAGCTTTAGCAACGACAACATTGACGCCGAGAACAACGCCTTGTGAAAAAAAGCGTATGATTATATTTTTTTACGTTCGAATGTTGTAACTGTGGACTTGTAAACTGATAAGTAAACCTAACGGTCTGAAAACTTGCTCAGGCTTACTATGATATGGCAATATTCAATTCCAAAAAAAAATGAAATATACCAAAACGCGGTCATTTCATGTTACTGCCTTTGCAGATGACGGGTAAAGCCCCGGCAAATAAATGATCGAAAAACTGCAACGCAACGTAACGCAACATTGTTGAGCGCAACATGTTACCCGAGATTAAACATCCTGTTGCGAAGTATTGTGACATGCTGCGTGTTAATGGCTCAAATTTGACTATTTTCAAAGCTGAATCAACAACACCCATCGTGTCGATATATTGCGTTGAAATATTGACATCTTTTAGCCGGTGCGGGGGTTTTAGAAATATGCCATCATTTAAAACGCACGTGCAAGACCATTGCTTGGCTTATTACATCTTTTGTTTGCTGACGTTCTCGTTGGCGCGATGGCCTCCTGGTTAATGCGCTGGTCCGCGGATCGAGCGGTCCTGGCTCGAGCCCTGGCCGGGAATATTACATTGTGTTCCACAAACGCTCCGAGGAATTGTTGGGGAAACCTAACAAATTGCGAAGGACTAACATTCCTTACAGCAGGAGTAAAAATGCTCGTAGACCCTTCATGCTACAGAAACCGGGATAAACTCCTACAGCTATGACTCTGTCGGCTCCAAGGCTTCACGCTCTATATTTTCTATCTTGTGAGCGTTTATGCTTTAACTGCATTTCAACATTACAGTAAACCTTGCTTTATATGTTTTTCTAATATTTTTTGGTATTTGGAAACGCTGGTCTTTGAACGACTTTTGAAGAATTATGCAGTATCAAAATTATGTATCATAATTTATGTATCATCAAAATGACCGATGACTCAAAAATATTTGTGTCAAAACATTTTGTACCTAATGCAGAACAAGCAGCTAAATATTATTAAGCTTGACAAATATCTGGAAATAGATTAATGATGGAAACCGTAAAATGATAATAAAGTGTCCTTACTTGCTGAACCCACTGGTTGATAGTATCGCCATTGGGAAACATTCCCGTGCTGGCATACGTTACAGCGGTCATTCCCCAAGTATTCAAATCATTCAGCAGCCGTGCGTTGAGATGTACATGCTCACACAGCTTGACAAAGAGACAGTCAATGATCTCCTGGGCCTCTTCACTAGGGGTCCCCTGGAGGAAAGGTTCAAGGAGCTGATCAAGTCGTCCAATGGATGTGGGTTCCCCTGACAGATGAAGACAGCAATGAAAGGAGAACAGCAGTTGAACAGCTTCAATGAAGGTTTCTGGTCGGTCGGTAGAGATCTTATACATTCTTTCTTTAACCTGTTAGGGAGAGAAAAGATATTTTCGTCAATTACTCCTCTAAATGCGAGATCTATCTGTCAAGTTGCTTTCTAAGGTCGTTCGTTGAACTTCAACTAGAAATTATTCTATCCTCTCCCTGGATGATCGTGTTGCTAGTTCACTAGGCGCAGGCTATTCCTTTCCAATATTTGTGTTACATTGTAGTTTGCCGGTGTCCATTTTTACTGAAATGTGGAACTGTGAATGTCAACCCAATAGCAATACACAGTGGCCCTGACTAAGAGCTGAACTCGGACTTCCTGATCTTGAGCCTATCATTGTAAAATGACCATAAATGGAGCACACATGAAACAATCATGAACGTTAGAAAAAAGTATTCTTCGAGTTGAATGCTCAGAAAAAATTCTAAGTCATTGACGGGAATCGAGCCCACAACCTTCTGATTACCAGTCAGATGCTCTACCAACTGAGCTACAAAGACTCACATGGGAAGGCTTTAAGCTCTTGTACATTCCCACTGGACAAACGTCTCGCATCTGCTCGCTCGATATGTCCGATAGTCATATGTACTATATGATTCTATTCCTCAAATGATAATATATGGAAGTATGCAACTCGGTTGTAAAGTTAGAAAGAAAGTCTTCCTCGAGTTGAACGCTCAGAAAAGATTTTCAGAGTCATTGTCGGGAATCGAGTCATTAACGGAATGTTCTATTCCCGTCAATGACTCAGAATTCTTTCTGAGCATTCAACTCGAGGAATACTTTCTTTCTAACTTTACAACCGAATTGTATACCTCGATATATAATCATGAACGGTTTTCCGTTCAGTGGGAGTCAGTCTAGTGTACATCTCTTGAACTTAGGGTCAAGATCTAAAACAAACCCCTTGTTTACGACTTATATTGACCTGTCTAAGATATTTCCGTAACTTAGAGATCTACATACAATACTTACCTTGTCATTAGGGCTACAAGCCCTTGTAAAAAACGAGAGCTTTAGGGAAAATGTAATTGAATTGCTGCATGCACTGACTCAGATGAAAAGTTATTGCAATCCCTCACCCCAAACAAAGATAATGATGTAAACATATAGCTGTCCAAGAACACCATTTACACCAACTACTACCTTTATGGTTCAGCAATGTTAAAGTCTTACCTTTCTCAAGTGTGACCGTTGCGCCTCAGATAAAGCAAAGTCGCTGTTGTGAGCAAAGTATCCCGCCAGGAAACCGAAGTTCTTGATGTACTTCTGAACTCCTTTCAAAGCTAGAATACAGGAAGAAACAAATTCTTCCTGCTTTTTGGTCTTGCCCACTTTGTCCTTCAATTCTTTAATCATTTTGCCGAGACCCTTCTGCAGTAGCGTTTCAAAATCTGGTATCACATGGCCCATTCCTGCAGCTTCACTCAGTCCCTTGAAGAAAGCTGGCATCATTTCGTCTTCGCGGAGGTAAGGCATGACGGCCTTTCCGAGCCCAAGGGAGAAGCAGGGAGGCATTCTTCCCACAATGAGTTCATCTGGATGAAGGTTGAATGTGTCAGCTTTTCTGCCAAAAAATGTTGGATCCTCCAGCTTGGCAGGTTTGTTTGTAGTAAGTAATCGTGCCAAAGACACCTTTATAGCCCATCCTTTACGAAACATGATAGAAGCTTGCTCAAAATCGCTCTTTGGTATTTTTTTCACGCAGGAGAAGAGATGAGGAAATTTAGGCATTTCTTTACGTTTGAACCATTGGTCGTTCCATTGTTGAAAGGCGTAGTCCAATAGGCGGAGCACTCGGTCACTCGGCGGATCCCCAGGGGTGTAACCACCAGTTGTCATACGGTGAAGGTATTCCTTCTGATTGTAAAACAAGTAGTTGCTTGTAGGACTTTTCAGATTCCAAAAATCTAGAATTTCAAACCTGTAAAATACAAACAAGTATTGATTTAAAATAACAAAAGCTGTCATCGAGAAATTCGGACGTGGAGTGAGATTCTTTCAAATTGATGTATCTAAGAAAGCAACCGAAAGAACTTAATATGAAAGACATTAGATTAATATCGCTGAATAAAAATGAAGTTACCTTCGTTCCTTGAGGGTGGGCAACTGCAATTCCTCAGCACTAGGCACATACCAGTAGGTTCCCTGGAGAGGCTGCACAGCACTAATCAAGGTATCAGGAGTCACCTCACCTTGCTTAGACTCGTTATCACTTCCAGCGATGTTCTTTAGTATTGTCTTAAAAGCCTCTGTGGTATTGCATATGTGCATGTACATCAGTCCCTCCTCTCGACCTGGTTGGTTCTCTATGTGACCGTACGGCATTGACACACGGAATACACGGGAATGTCTGAGGAGGCCGTTAACCGGTGGCACGTCCGGTACAACGTGCACACGTGCGATGTGGGCTCGCTTGTCTGTGTGAGGAATGAACGTGTCGGTGGCAGATTTTCGTCCAACCATGTCTTCCTTTTGGATCTGTAATAATTAAATAAGAGTTTCTATATTTTCGACGTTTAATTTCCCTTGATAAAGCTTGGTTTTAAACATTTATTCAAATAGTTTTCACACCAACTACAATTTCCAGTATCTAGTAATAATTACGCTGAAAGTTCCAAGGACTTACAGGAGTTACTTGCTAAGAGCTTATCTTTCTTTCTCTTCCTCCCAATTGTACGCTACATACCGCGAGAACTGTGTAATACCGCAATTATCTTTTAACTTTTGGAACTTTTTCAACTAAACTGGGTGATGTTGCAGCTCTAGTAAGATCTCACCTGAATGCCTTCGAACCCTTGAAGAGGACAACAGAATAAACAACAGAAACACTGCCTCCTAAAACCAGAATTATAATAGCTACTGCAATAACGACAAAAAGAATTACAAGCTTACAAAAGCTGCTACACTAAAGACTAAATTCGTCATGGGATAAAGAAAGTGAGTTACTTAAAAGATGATGGGGTGGAATGAAAGGGCGATACTCCTATTTCTTTATCGTTCAGATTTGTAAAACATCTAGATAATGCTATTTGCCCCATCCTATCGTACACAAAATCATATACGGTGTTAAAATTCTACATCGGCTTTCAAAGTCTTAATATTAATCTCTGCCATCCTGATCCAAATATAAGCCCCTCATGCACCCCACCATATCCCATGATAGTTGTGGTTTTTTTTCTTATCAACATTTATATCCTGGACCTAGGAGACCAATCCTAGATCAAAGGAATAACGAACCCAAACCAGTGTAGAAGGTTACGGTGAAAATAAGCTTTTGGAGCCCCTGAAGGCAGCTAACATCTATCATTTCTCCTGCTTCTAAATCTGGAGATTAAATCGAGCGTACAACTTTCATTTACCTTGTCCATGTTTCCAATGACAGTCCAGTTGAACTCAAACTTTTGCGACAATAGGTATGTCGAGCCAGGGTAACCCGAACAGGAGCCATCGTTCTTCACAATATAGGTTTTGATGCTTTCTGCATCACAGGGATTAGCTAATCCATCAGTGAACGAATTTTGGAGGATCCTCTAAGAGAAACAAAGAAAGAGTAAAAACAAAACATAAGAAAAAGTCCAAAAATAGTCTATTCTCGCATTGGTTTTAACGTTTGATTCTTCAAGATGGCGATTCGATGTGCATGGTTATATCCAAAAGTTTTTATGGACTCTAATTAGTGTATTAGCAGTTGCTATGGAACATCTGAAGAGCAATGGGTTTGCTAAGGTTAAATATACTAGTATGGTTGCTCTAGTTTTCCATATTTGAAGAGGTTGATAATCAATTATAATCAAGAAAAGAGAGCTTGCGGTTGCTTTGTGCTGGTTAAATATACTATACTATTTATAGAAGTGGTGTTACACGAAACGACTTGGAACGCCACTTTCTCGCGCAACGCTCTTGCACAAAAAAAAGGTGACGTGTAACATACCGTCGAAGACAATTTTTCGTGCAATTCTTTACTATGCAACACATTGTAAATGTCGTGTTACACGATCCAACTTTTAACGCGACTTTTCGCGCAACGATGTTGCGTTAAAAGATGACTGTCGTGTAACATGGTACCGGAGCCGACTTTTCGCGCTCGGTTTATTCTGCAACACGTTACCAGTTTTTGAAATATTTTCAAAACCTCAACACAAAATGACGACTTTCGAGAAAGTCGTCTCGTGTAACATATCCAGCGCCGACCTTTAACGCAACATCGTTGCGCGAAAAGTCGCGTTAAAAGTTGGATCGAGTAGCACCACCTTAACTTTTTGTTCTGGCTTCGAAAACTTGCCACGCAAGATGAAAAATTTTAAGAAAATCGATGCGTGTAACATGTTCATCGCCCATTTGTCGCACAGCACTACTCATGAAAGTAAGGCTACTTTGTAAACAACCAAAATGGCGGCTGTTGTTCAAGACGAAGTTTTCCCTTTTCCTGTTTCCTTTTCAATCAACTCTTTTTCCCGTCGATACTCGGACTAAAAACCCCTTTTTGTTTGTTCATATGCTGGAAGAGTGTGGAGTGAGTGCTAAAATGAATGTTGCCCGAGAATTTGCTCCCAAGTAACATGTAGCCAAAAGTCGACCCACAAATGGCGCCATAGCGTTGCACTAAAAATCAGCGTTGCAAGTTGTCTCGTGTAACACCACTGCAAAATGGATCTGCCGCAACTTCCAAACGGAGAATGACTTTGGATCGTGCACCACTGGAACTAAGATTATTGGTTTTTACAAACCCCAAGTATGGAAGTATAAATTATAAGTTTCACCGTAGTGTGTTAGTAAGTTGCCCCGAGCAGAATGTCTTCACACGACAAACGTCAATACTCTTAGCTGTCACGGTATCGTTTAGGGTTGCACTCGAAGCAGCAATTAATTAAGAAAGCTCTCTGTCCGTTTCAAGGTGACATCTTTTAGAAGTTAAATAAAACTCGAGTCTCACTTCTACGGTGTATTCAAAATCTATGATAGGCCTTACCTTACTGGGGGGCTGGGATCTTGTCACATCAAAGTGTCTGCAGTAATCTTTCATTTTGTCCTTAAGGAGAGTAAGAACTTTCTCCAGTTCATCCTGCACGTCCGATTTAAGTAAGAAGAACACATCTCCACCAGTGTCCAGGAACTTCTGAGAGTCAGGAATAAGTCGTTTTCCCGGATCTCGAAGGTCTAGATTTGCCAGTTTTGGATCGTCTTTGTACCACTTACTCCACTGGTTCGGGTCAAAGGCGACGATTGCCCTGGTCCGGGATTCTGTGACAATGAACTACCGTCAATATAATCAACTGAGTTTGCAGGCTTATCTGCTGGCAATAATTGTTTTTTGCAACCCTTAAACCAAAACTTTTGTTACTAGAAAATCTCTACTACTCATTTACCGGACCTGGGCTGAATTTGTTCCTGAAATTTAATCCGCTACTTTTAAGTCACAATGTAATTTAAAGACATTTGCTGGAAATGCAAGCCTAGAAACTTCATATTTAGAGTTTGTTGGCTTACTAAACTCATGTTATATGATTTGATTGCCAGTTTATTTTTCGTGCTCATTTTTTAAATTTTCACCCTAAAGGAAACTATCGAGGGCCACAAAGCAGTCAAACGCAAAATTCGAAATAGAAATGGAACTCATTTTTGTCATTCTTTTCGCTTTCCCATGTCTCCTTGTACCTTTCTCCCCGACTTCGTCTGCGCCCCCAAATCTTAATTAATTGAATTATTTCCTTCTGCCTTCAAAAGCCTCTGCGAGATTTAAGATCACACGGGAAATGAATAACTCTTTACCATTGTCTGCAGCTTTCTCCAATTCTAGTGCATATTTTATGACTTCCTTTGCTGCTTCAACAATTCCACTGTGCACTAAAGGGTTATTTACATCCAGACTTAGCTTGTATAAGGCGGTTACAAAAATCCCAAACTTTGGTTTACCAAAGAGTAAACCACGTTGAGCCTTGCGAAGGACTTGGTCCTCGACAACATCCATCTAACAAAGAATATTAAGTTTAATTGATTAATTGAGTGTTTGATTGATTTACTGCTTGATTGATTGATTAATTGACTGACTGACTATTTGATTGATTGACTGAGTGAGTGAATGATTGACTGTTTGATTGAGTGAAAGAGTGAGTGACGAATGAATGATTGATTGCTTGCTTGATCGATTGATTAAGTAAGTGAGTGAATGATTGACTGATTGATTGATTGATTAGTTAACTGATTGATTGATTGAAGCTTGCTAGCTTTATTCAATGAAGAGCAATCATGACCAGGTTAATAACTGTTTTACCTCAACCCTGTGCAGACTAATAAAATCAATCAGTAAAACACACATTTTCTGGTAATAGAACAGAATGTCTTACCGCAGAACTCATCCTGCTGTCTACTTTTATATAAAGGTAAAACTCTAAAAAGCAAAAACCACCCAAACTCTACTCCACGGCTTGGACAGAACCTGCACGCATGCGCACAACCAGCTTCACCCGAGTAACAACAAAGCAAGTAACTGGAGCAACCGTGTGCAGCTGTTTCATCCTTGGTGGGACTCATCAGCACGGTGGTATAGCTTTTCAGCCACTAGCAATGAAGCTACAAGGGCGAGTTCAGAGAACTGCTTTAAGGCTAATTCGGGTGAAGCTGGTTGTGCGCATGCGATCAGGTTCTGGCCAAACCGTGGAGTAGAGTTTGAGTGGTTTTTGCTTTCTAAAGTTTTACTTTTTGTGTTTTTGAACCACTTAGGTCCGCTGTTTGGATCCTTTCTCCTCACGCATTGCCTGTGGTATGTTTTGGCATACACCAACCAAGCTCCCACATGCATGCGGTAGGAGTTAACCATAAATTAGTTCTCTGAACTCGCCCTTGTAGCTTCATTGCTTGTGGCTGAAGCTATATTGGTTGCTCCAGTTACTTGCTTTGTTGTTAATCGGGTTAAGTTGGTTGTGCGCATGCGTGCAGGTTGTGGCCAAACTGTGGAGTAGAATTTGAGTGGTTTTCGCTTTTTAAAGTTTTAATTTTATATACACAAAAAATGTCTATAAACAAGCGTAATATACCTCTGCCGTTCGTATAATTAAAAAAAAAATTTATTTGCAAGTTTGCTTCCTTATAAAGAGAACGAGATCCGTGATTATGGAAAGCTATTAGCCACTAGCTGCTAATGAAAACTAATTCCAAACTTTTTTAACACGGTTGAAGTGCAAATCCTGTCATCTCTTTAGCTGCCTAGAAAAAATCCCCGCAAGGTCCATTCAACTTTTTGTCAGTCTCCTCATATAACTCCACTGAATGCGACGGTATGCAAACTTTACCTAAGATTGCCCTTCAATCCCAACGAAAACACAAATAATAATAATAAAAATAAAAATAATAATAATAATAATAATAATAATAATAATAATGATGATAATGATAATAAAACTAATAATGATAATAATGATTTTTTTATGTCACTTTATTTAGCCAGCCAAAGGCCCACTAATTGGGGCCACCATCTTTACCACCTAAGGTGGACGGAGACATAAATTATTGCAAGTGCAGCACCTCAATTATTTTATGAACCTGAGTGTTTGTCCGGCCGGGAATTGAACCCGAGCCTCCCGCACAATAGACGGGCACCTTACCAACTAGGCTTACCATATCTCCTATTATCTGCAGCTAATATAGATATTCTCACTCTAGTCAGGCTTATCATATCTCCTAACATAAAAACGCCTGTCGGCGAGCCCCAAAAAGACTCTTTTTGGTCATAAACCACGAACCATGTTTTATCAATCA
>JAOBAY020050637.1:0-13366 GCA_025331085.2 Zoanthus sociatus
AAATAAGAAAAACACAGAGGCAAAATTTAGCTGTCGCTACTCTGAGGAAGGGCCGTATCATTCAAAGCATTGGCTAACTGTTTTCATTTGAAGACTATTTCTTTAACTGTATTGCAACTATACTTTAGTTTATGGTGTGTTTATATGTAGACTGTTTCTTTTCCTGTATTTCAAATTTATAGTTTTATATATTCTGTTTCTTTTTAGCAAGATTATTAAGAAAACTGTTTAAAATTTTTTGGAGAAAAAAAGTCGCTTGAAAACAAATTGGAGGAACTCGTGTCACTTCGCAAAGTTTGTCTTCAGTTGTTTGATATAATTTATCCAAAGGTCTAAATAGCGTAAACGTTACATGCATGACAACATTAAAATGAATCACAGGGAGATTTTAAAAATTCCTGCAGTCAGTTATTGAACAGAAAAAAAATATCAAGAAAGATATTCTGGATTTCTAGAAAATGAACCAGGAAATAAAAAAAAAGATGGATTCAAAATCAATAAAAAACATACTTCTTTTGTAATCAAAACGTGTAAAATACTTTATGAATAGCCTTAATGTAAATGAAGTCACAATATGTAGTGAGAAACCAACTCAAGGATATAAAATAATACATATAAACTACAGGTAAATACGGAACTGTGTTGCTTCAATGGCGTATGGAAATGTTAAAATTCCTCCTTCGGGAGATCTTGTTTAATTCATAGAATTGCGTGCAGGAGATATTCAGACTGATCGAATATCGCTAGCTTGCAATATTCACGGGGGGTGGGTACGGGTTGGCATCGGTATGATTTAGTTAAAGGAAATTTTCGGTTAAATAATCATGCACGACTCTTTTCGTGTTTTATTTTTTGCGAACATTTTCTTATACACATCATCCTAATCAGTTTCATGCTAAAGCCCACTAGTATTTGGATCAGGATAGCAGTTGATGCTGCCAAAACATGTGCAACATCAATTCCGCCAGGAAATATATCATGAAATTGAGTGTACCGCCGTAATTACTGTAAAAGTCGGAAATAAATTATAGAACTAAAAGACAAGCAGTGTAGCACACTTCTTGTGTTAGAAATTACACTAATAAGCAACAGAAAATTGCAACATACATGTTAGAAATAATAGCAATGGAATTTGCTATCGTAGTAGCAGCAGTAGTAGTAGTAATAGTAGTAGCAGTAGTAGTAATAGTAGTAGTAGTAGCAGCAGTAGCAGCAGTAGTAGTAGTAATAGTATAGTAGCAGTAGTAGTAGTAGTAGTAGCAGTAGCAGTAGCAGTAGTAGTCGCAGTAGTACTGAGTATGCATTTGTTTTAAATCAAATAAGAAAATATTTTGTGTGTTTCTAGTCCGAATTTAGTTTTGTAACCATCACCGTTGCAGTGTTTGTATCAAACAATTTTTCTTCATTTTAAAAACGTCACGTAATTACTATTAACTTTCCTACGAGTGAGATTCAAATAATAATTATGTAAAAAAAACTCGACGGGAGATTATAGTTAGTGACAATTGTTTGAAAGAAAAACAATTCAGTTTATGCCGAACGTGCCCACAATAATCACTCCTGATTGGCTCGTTTACGAAAAGCTGCAGTATAATTAAAACATAAAACTGCCACTCGTTAAGTGATCCAAATCAGTTAGGAAGCAAACTGTGTAAGGTTGAACAATTTTAACCTGCTGACAATTTATATACTGCAAGCTGTATATCTTAATTTGTAAGGTCAGTGGATAATCTTTGTACATTTCATAACGGAATTTTTATCAAAATCACCCCAATAGCTTAAGTAACTTTTAAAAATTATAAATTAAGATACAATTTCAATAGCCGATATTATTTCTAAAAAAATCAGTATTCAATTATATGAATAACTTTTGTGGTAATGGCAGTGTTTGTGAAAACAAGTCGTTATAAACAGCACAGTTTTCTCCTGACATTTCAGTAGAAAAATTGCCCCAAAATATTTCCTTGGAAAAATTTTATTGCTTAAACCAATGAAATATTTCTGCTGCCAGTCGCTAAACTGATAATCAATGTTTTAATTAAGTTTGTTTTCGAAGCTCGACAATAACGGGATCCTTCAACTATAGATGCCACACACATCAACTGTTACTTTAAAAGGCGCAATTTCTACTTTTAAAAACAAACGAAGTTATGGTCAGAACATTTTTGTCGATGAGCTTGTTATGACAATATATACAACAGACTCGGTGCGCCGGTGCACACCGGAACACTTCCAGTGTTTATAGCGAAAACACGCAGACTTTGGTATTCATTTCGTAATCAGTCGCGAAGGTTTATTGATATTGAATTGCAAAAGTCTACAGTAAGTAACAATTTTGAGCCAGGTTTAATGTTTTTTGGGATTTCTTTTTTATGACCAGCAGATCAAACTAATAGAATAAGTTCACACAAATAAGTTAGACGAAAGGCCGGCAAGCAAGCGTGACTGAACGAGACCTCACGTTGATTGTGCTGTAGTTTTCATTCTTGGTTTCATCAAGTTTCAATCGGGTAGAAACAGTTTCAGAAGTATATAGTTTTGCTGCGAACAAAATTGCCGTCACTTTCTTCACTAAAAAGATATTCAAATTTTGTATTTATTAAAAGTTTTTAATCATTCTTAGACTGAAATTTCCATACTGTGCTGGTATTTGCTTGAAAATTTTGACCTTATTAGCAGTTACGTTTGTCCGCCGTGTAAGGAATAAAGAATAAATTTTGAAAATTATAGGCTTGTCAAAACTTTGATTAAGCTGATCAAATTTTTGGCAAGCTTTTAGTTTTACTTTTATTCAAATGACAATATCTTGATATCTTATCGATGCGTAACAGTTTCCGCCTTTGCAAACACGCGCTCAGCAAAATCATTTGCAGTTTCATAGCTTCATTACACAAATGAACTCATATTACTCCTGCCGGTTTTGCCTACTTAGTTCTTTGAGAACTAGGCCATAAGGTGCGTTTTTAAAAAGAGGAAGTTATTTCTTTTGGAACTTTAAACCTCGTCTATTTAAAATCTAGTCAGTGACGATTCGATAACTTATTCAAATTTGTTGGGTTCATTCATTAGGAAGATACCCCATGTAAGTGAAATGCAGCCCACCAAACAGCCGATGCCTTTTCCTTGTGACAGTTGCACCAAGTCATTTAAAAGCGGTAATGGGCTGAAATACCACCGGAGCAAAGTTCATTGTGTCAAGGAATTGAATCAAAATTTTCAAAATTCCACTGTTGAAGGTATGAATTATATTTTATATGTTGATAATAATATTTTATATGTTGATAATAAAAGTGCGTAGTCATCAAAATTGGTTTGTTTATGCAAAAGCACGATAAAATTGCTTGTGGCTAAAATCCCCAAGTTCTCTTGCTGTGAATACTTTTATTATAATCAAGGAAGATCTTTTGATAATTCTTTCCCTTGCTAATAATTCTTTTTCTTTGCTTTTAATTTTTATTTTTAAAATCTGTTGCTTTGTCCCGTTGAGGAAGTTTCTACTTAACCAAATCGCAAAAAATTGTAAATTTCAGGGAGTAGCTTCTTTGCCATTGTTTTCAATTTCAGGACTTATTCCAAGCAATTTCTATTTTAGTCTCGACTGATAGCTTCAAAATTAAGTTTGAAGAGGACTCTCTTTTACACAGCTTGATTTCAGTCTATTGTTAAGACCTTTAGTTTCTCTAGTTGGCGAAAGTTTGAATGGTGAATTGAAATCTATATCATCCTATATCATATTATATCATACTATATAATTTTATATCATCCTATATCATATTATATCATGCTATATCATTTTATATCATACTATATCATACTTAGTCTCAATCACAAAAATGCCTTGAAATTGGCAGCTGCTGAATGAATATTACGTCACATTATTTTTTATGACAGTCAAGTAATATACCATATGTTGACAGTTCTTGTACGGCAGCAAGGAAAGAATTTGATAATTGTGTTGAGCTTGACGTTTTCGTCTTTGTTCTCTTTCTGAGCACTTTATACCAAATAAAACTATAAGCTACGATTATGTTCTTTCTTGTTAGATTAAAAATATTTAGATAAATGTGGTAACTGGCTTGCAAAACATATTTCGCTAATAGTTAGAGCCTCTTCAGTTGCATCGCCTTTTTAGTTTATTATTTTATCGTAGGTTTTAGTTTTCGTTGGTATAAAGTGCGTAAAAGGAAAACAAAGACGAAAATGTCAAGCTCGATAAAAATGTTATATACCATGCATTTTCAGTTTTCTCAATAGCAAGCATAAAAACTATTTTTAGTCTGGATAAGTTTTTTACTGTGGATGGCTTAACAAAACATAAAATGACACGCTCTAACTGAAATAAAGTGTTTCTATTTGACTCCTCGACCTATCTATTATATTTTATAATCTGACACGGAAAGCGTTAATTATGTATCTTCCACTTTCACTGGGGGAAATCCAAGATTAAGTTTCGTTTTCGTTTTGGATAAAATGAAATGATGACATCATTTCAACTCAGATTAACAATAGTAATTAACTAAACATAATTGCTCAGATTTTTAACATCAATAGTTTTTGAGAAAATTTTTTTTCTTAACCATATTCAGCTTTACTTTAATTTTGAAGAACGTTACGCTGAAATATTTGGTCGCCGGAATCTTTTTATTCTTACTGGTGTGAAGCATTTTTTAAATTCTTCTTAATTACACGTAACAAAAATTGCTGGACAACTGAAACTGTTCATTAAACCGTCTTTCTATTATCTGATATTGACAAGTTTGTTGGAAATGGTAAAATAATACTAACTAAAGCTTTACACCTGACCATGTAACTGCCACATGATTTTCTTGTGACTTTACATACGATTACGAGGAAGAGAAGTTTTGTCAATGCTATTAATAGATGTAACAACAACACAAGCAGAGGTTATAACAAAGTTTAGACTTGCTTTCATCACCATTGAACCTGATTTGTCTTTTGTTTTGTTTTAGTTAGTCTCATTTGAAAGTATTCTGTTTAGAAGAATGAAAAAATAAAATATTTTTAATATATTGTCTTTATTGACGCTGAAATCTTTCATCTGTTCTTTTACTAGCGAAGGTGACGTATTTCAAAAACCACAATTAATTATATATTAAAAATTTTGTTTTTCGCAATTTTCGTATTGGCTGCCAAAAAACAATAGACAATTATTCGCCTTTCATTTCCTGTCAATAGCTTTTCAGTTCTGATTCCGCGACTGTTTTTTGAAGTTGAAGAAGAGGTTTGACATCCTTAGTTGCAGTTTTACGCGAGCCATTGTTACAATTACTACAAAAACGTTTATTGAATCAATTATTTCAAATGCTTTTCTTCTCTTATGACCATTTGGCCACAACTTAAAACCACGAAACTTTTTTATTGACAGTGAGTGTCGAACAGACAGCCTAATTATTAACAATTAAAGAGCAAGTCCAATATACGTCCTACTAGAAATGATAGTGCTTAAAACTACCTGGCGCCTGTTGGACTAGAAAAAAAAATCAGTTGTTTATTCTATTTAGTTCTGCTATCTCAAGAATTATTGATCAACCTAAGTTTTTAGTCTCAGATGAGGATAAAAAACAACCAAACAAAGATGCTTTAATGACGGGTGAGAATTGAAGTGTGAAATGGTGAAAAGGAACAATAATATTGTAAAAATATGAAAAGATAAGAAAGAGGATCTGGATGAACAACAAAACAAAATCTTGTCGCGTGCAAGTATAATCATATCAAAGAGACAGTTTTTAACCTACTATCAGGCTAAAATATAATGCGGTATTTAACTCCTGGAAAGATTTATCCATTAGATTTTATTACAGTTTACCGTTATTTCAATATAACGGCAAACGTTTATAAAAAAGAAACTTATAAATAAGATAAAAGAACAATTTGTTTGCCCAACAACATCGAATTACCTTCCAACAATTTGGTATTGATACGATTTCAGCAAAAGAAATGGAAGATATCAAACGTATATGGGTGCATGAAATGTGAATTTTCTGTGAATGTTGAAAAAAATAACATTTGTTTGATAAAACTCGTATCTCCTTGCACTAAGTAATATTTTTATAAATATATAATTAGCGTCACGTGAAATAGATGACGAAAATAAACGACTGAAGAGAAAACCGCAGAAAAGTTTACACTGTCTATAGTGATGCACTTTCACGTGTGAGAATAGCGAGGTTTCCTTGAAGAATTCCATTGGTCATCAGTAATCACATATTAATTCGTTAAATGTAGGTAGCTTATTATATAATAGCCACATAATCGGTATTAGAGATTGTTTAACTTTAGCTTCTTTTGCATAAAATCATTAAAGAAAAGCAGAGAAACGGTTTTCGCCGTGAAAAAAAAATGAAAACAACGATATTGATTGTTTTTTTTTACTTTATCCGATTTGTGCTTTCACGAGTTTAACTGTATTGTTTGTACAAGACTTGCTTATGGTCAGCTGAGAGGCATGGCGGCAAGGTAGCATTGTAAAACATTAACTAGTTAGCTTTAAAAAAGTAACTTTATGTAGGTTTACATTATTTGTGAAAGTAAAGATTTTGCACAACTTAAAAGGTTAAGGTAATGGAAAACTTCTTTGTTTATTGCGTTAAGGTTATTTGTTTGGGTTCTCTTTGCTGCACGTTTGCGTAATTAATAAAGTTTGTTTCTATTTTAAAAGGCTGATGTTTCTTCATTGCAGACGAGTCAAAGACGAAAATCACCAAACCAGTGCCTGCAGCCCTGACACTGAAAGAGGACGCTTCACTTCCCGGTCAAATGGATCTCTTAACAGAGTTTGCGTTCATTGCTACCAGTCCTCAAAGTCCGCTGATGCAGAAATGTAAGAGCGGCCAGTTCAAAATTTCCAACTCTTGGGAACAGCATCGCACGTCACCCAGACCCGATATCACCAAACCTAACACTCCGCCACCAAGACTGATGGATCCGCGCACCTCGGTACTTCATTTATCTCTATTTTTAACAGCTCATAGATATACATTTATCTCAATTTCTGCATTAATTAAAACATGGAAGACAAGTGGAAATAGTTTAGACTTAAGACAAAAGTGAAAATCCTGTGTTATTTTTTTATCAAAAAAATTTATTAAAGATAAAGTTCAGGTAATTACAGTTTTACAAATTGTCCCAAAGTGCCTTTGTTTAGCTGTGTTTCAAGTTGCTAGTGGCTAAAAAATGCTCTGGAAACAATTGCCAGTTAATTGTGGTAAATTTTGAGCCCAAACTCCCGAGTACGGCCATTTTAAGTACTTGAAATACATATTTCTACCGTTTTAATTATTTAAACTGTTGCTCTAACCAAGATCTAACATTCTAGATGTCAGCCCCTTGCACTGCTAACGGCGGTGATCATATCAAATTCAAATTGGGGTTTTCTTAGGCCCCGTTTATATGGAGCATTTACTTTATATGTTATAAATTTATATTCTTTAAACAGTCAAATATGGATTCTGTCATGCATAAAAGGAGTCAAACACCACTCTATTTTTGTTTCTTTTAGCTTTCGATTTTCCGCCATTGCTCAACGAAAACAACTAAGCCAAACTTTTTACATGGAAAAATGGTAACTCTATCTTCAAAACCGATTGACTCGGGTCGCCGGTTGACCCTTCTAGCCGGGTCATGTTTGTGTTTTTCATGTACACAGTTTGCTTCGCGTTACAAAGAAATTAATATATGGAAAGTTAGCTGATCCAGGGTTAAACGGTTAGACGGACACTTGAGAAGAGGATAGCGTCAAACAGTTTACAGTATTATTCTTAAGATAAGTGGTATCTGTGACTGGACAGACCATAGCACCAGGTCATAACGTCTGTAATGTTTATCATTTTGTTATAACACTGAGATGTATTTCCATGCTTACAGGGGCAACATACATGTGCCTCGGAATCTTTGATGTATAGGTCCCCGGTTTATGAC
The DNA here is from genome assembly GCA_025331085.2 of Zoanthus sociatus. NCBI lineage: Eukaryota > Metazoa > Cnidaria > Anthozoa > Zoantharia > Zoanthidae > Zoanthus > Zoanthus sociatus. Next base: position 7,939 of record JAOBAY020050637.1, read on the forward strand.
CGTAGAGGTTCATCGGATTCTGCAGACTCGGCCCAGCTGTCCCCGAGTTGTTCTTCGCCAGAGTACGAGAATTTAAACAAGTAAGTATATGTTTTTAAATGATATTCTATTTCACAACGTACGGCTTGATAGCCATAGGGGCTATACTAACCATAGGGGCTATATTAACCATAGGGGCTATACTAACCATAGAGGCTATGCTGACCATAGGGGCTATACTAACCACAGGGGCTATGCTAACCATAGGGGCTATACTAACCATAGGGGCTATACTAACCATAGGGGCTATACTAACCAGAGGGGCTACACTAACCATAGGGGCTATACTAACCATAGGGGCTATACTAACCATAGGGGCTATACTAACCATATAGGATTTGAAATGAAACATATATCATGAGTCATATATTCTTCTAAAATAACACAGGAACAGTTTACAAGTTATTTAACAGCTTGTTTTGTCACTCAATGTGAACGAAGATTTGGGAATGTTTTAATTTACGGATTTCTTTCAGATTTGATTTTACTGCCTGTGATTCCAATGCGGCACTCACGCTTAGTTGTATGGCCATGGTACGTTGATCATTGACTATAATTATTTATTGTATTGTAGAAAAATGCTTTATTTCCACACCTTCGTAATACGAACACAAATTAAACACTAAAGTTTCGGATGTTAGTCCTTTATCGTAGTAGGAGAAATGAACAAACAACAAAATGTGTACGAGAAAAAACGTTTTATTTTCATTTAGTTTGTTTTCATGGTGCACGAAAACATTTTAAAGATTTGATTGTCAGTTTCTGGTAAATAAACAACAGAAATTATAAATGTATACTCAGTAAATATAAGTAGCAGTAAACATCCAACAAAACCATCTGAGAGAGTACATGAATAGTTTAGAAGCTTGATAAAGTTCAACCCCTCTAAATTCCTAAAGCGAAAGGCTTGAAAACATTTAAAGAAGGAGTTTTGATAACTTTATTTGGCAAAGTTTTAAATTTATCTCAGTATGTTCTAATGTATTGTATTTGCTTTTTATAGAGTTTATAGCTCTATAGTAGATGTTAATAGTTACATTTTATACCACAACACCTGACTTGCAGATTATTATGATTGCTGTGTTGATAATAATAATGGCAAAGATGATTATGGTGATGCTCATAATGATGACGTTCTAGTTGATGATGGTGATGATGATAATGATGGTATTGATGATGATGGTGTTGTTTATGATGGTGATGATGTTGTTGATGATGATGATGGTGATGATGATGATAGTGGTATGTTGATGATTGATGATGATGATAGTGATGTTGATGATTGATGATGATATTGTGGATGATGATGATAATGATAGTGGTGATGATGATGATGATGGTGATGATGATGATAGTGGTATGTTGATGATTGATGATGATGATGGTGATGATGATGTTGATGATGGTGGTGATGATGATAATGATAATGGTGATGATGATGATGATTGATGATGAAAATGATGATGATGATGAAGATGATGATGATGGTGATGATGATAATGATGGTGATGGTGATGATGATGGTGGTGATGATGATGGTGGTGATGATGATTGATGATGATGATGATGATAATGATGTTGATGATGATGATTGATGATGATGATGATGATGATGAAAATGATGATGATGATGAAGATGATGATAATGATGGTGATGATGACAATGATGGTGATGGTGATGATGATGGTGATAATGTCGATAATGATGGTGATGATGGTGGTGATGATGATTGATGATGATGATGATGATGATAGTGATGATGATTATGATGTTGATGATTATAATGTTGGTGGTGATGATGATGGTCATGACCACGATCATGATCATAATGGTAATGGTGATGGTGATGGTGATGATGGCGGTGATGATGAATCAGATAATCTCTTTAAACAAAAAGGATTTTGTTACTACTAAAATATTAGAGATGAATATATTTTTTTTTGGAAGAGAAGTTGGAAGAGTGCAATTATATTATCTATGGAGATTTTCTCTGTCGACCTCTAACGCAATATTTTTTTTTATTTTTCTATCCAACGACGTTGGTGAAGCAAATGTCAAAAATATTTCCACTCTTCATTCCCACAAATTTGGAAGATAAATATAGAAGTTCCAACCTTGAATTGTCTGAGATACGCATTGTTTTCAAAGATTAGGTTGATTTATGTTAGTTCTTAATCCTAGCCATCGTTTCCAATTTATTTAAGTGCTTTTCACTGAAGATGAAAAATATTTTTGTTATGTTAGGACCAGAGGGAGCACCATCAGCGCTCCAAATTAATTGGAACCTCAGCTGTGGGAAATGAATTGTCAACTTTAAAGAGGAACAGTTCCGTAGCTGAACTTGATCGTGATAAGACAAAAAGGCCAATGAACGCGTTCATGCTTTTCGCTAAACGATTCCGTGTAGAAATCACCCAAGCACATCCAGGAAAAGATAATAGGTGGGCAACATCTTGTTTGTTTGTTAGGAGTGTGCGTGTGTTGTGGTGCGTTTTAGGGTGAAGTGCAGAGATTTGATGTGTCATGACCATGTTTGATTAAATGCGCTGTGATGTGATTTGCAGTGATATGAGGTGTTCAAGAGTGATTTGACTGTACTGTGATGTAATGCGTAGTGATATGAAGTGAGCAAGTGTCATTTTAGTGTGCTGTGCAGCGATGCACAGTGATAAGATGTGACCAAGTGCTTTGACTGTTCTGTGGTGTAATGTTGCGTTGTGCGTTATGTTCCTAATTTATATATTGTAGCGTGATATTGTTGAGTGATTTAATACTTTTTTTTGGGTTTTATGGGGTAAAGAGCGATGTAGAGAGATTCATTTGGTTAATTGACTTACAGGCAAATCGTGCTTTGTTGGTTTGATGGACTCTCTGGAATTATATTGATTTACAATTATTCCTAAAATCTCTCAACATAGAGGCATCATTGTGATTCTGGGGGATAAGTGGAATTATATTTGAGTTTGATTTACAATTATTCCTAAAATCTCTCTCCATAGAGCCATCAGTGTGATTCTGGGGGATAAGTGGAAAGGGATGAAACAGGACGAGAGAAAACAATACGTGGTGGAGGCAAAGCTACTCGCTGAAGAGCACAAACGAATAAACCCTGACTGCTGGAAAAGAAAGCGAACTCAGGTTAGACGAAAAGAGAAAACTTTATGAGTCTGGACGCAGTTGTTCAAAAACTGATTAACTTTAATCAACTTGATAAATTAATTTTTTTCTTTTGTCTCACGACAAGTCACTAGATATTGCTAGCGACGTTTCGACTGCTTACTGCTAGTCTTCTTCAGGCGATGGGGTCGACTGGTTAATCAACTTCAATGTTAAGTTAAATCATAGTTTTATAGTACTATTATTAAAACAAAACGTGTCAGCCTGAAAGTCTTGTTCAAATCAGATTTCGTTTTTTGATTGTTCCGCAACACATACAAGTTCAGTTTCACTGAAATCAACTAATACTTAACACTTATTGATTGTGGCCGAGGGAAACAGTATGTTTTGTGGTCCTGAGATTAAGGTCAATAAGCGTTTTGTTATACACCAGCTATCAAAGAAGAACAAAAAGTAGCTTTTAATAAAATTTTTTATTATCGAAACCTGTGTTTTGTGAACTTTTGAAATCGCACTGAATTACAGTGATAAACTTGTTCATTATATTTTCCGTAAAACAGCTCAATTCACTTCCGGTTTTTTATAACCGTCCATAACATATTTTTGCCTGCTGTGCGCTTTGTTGCTGAGAAATAGCGAAAACTTGTTCACGTGCACGTGATATCCTCTCGTCCAATAAGGGTGCGACAAAAATGGACTTTGATAATTGGTATATAACAATAAAACTTATTATTTTAGAAATAAAATATGTTATCCGTGCTTTCAAAGCCTGGTGGAAACATCAGCAAAGTTTGTGAGAATTCGAGTGCAGATCAGTTAGAACCCGAGACGCATTCGCATAGAAATTTATTACTTTTCGACTTATCAAAGAGAAAGATTATAAACGAAGCGCATATAGTGTTACATCGTTTATGAAACTATAAATACTTACAAATTGGAGACAACTAACAATATGGCTCACCTCATTTACGTGCTTCATAGCGGTATGAATGACAACGCACTTGTCGACCAATCAAAACGCACAAACGCAAACAATATTCAAAACGCGTTAACACCTGTGTTATTAGCAATATACTGATTTATTTGATCATTTTCTTTCAGGGAAGACATCAAATTCCAAGCTGTAGAAGATTCTGACGAAATCTCATCAGAAAAAAAATGCCATGAAACAACACTATAATATATATCTCAGTTAATTTTACCGTCAAGGCACTGTAATAATTATATTTTATTGAGTTCAGAAAAACATTTTGGTGGGTTTTTTTTGAAAATGATTAGCAAATAACCTCAATACATAATACAAACAATAGAAATTTTCATCTGTTTTTGTTCCAGTCAGTTAAAATAACGCTTTTAGATGTCTCAACTATGTCGACCCAAATACAAAATAGAAGTCGAAGTTTCATCTTTGACGTTTTAAACATGTTTGCTTATGACGAAAACCTATTGTTTCTCATTAGAAATTTTTACTGTTTATTTATCCGTTGTAGGATACTTTGCACGTGTCCACACAGCACTGGGTTTTACTACTGCAATTTATAAACTATATTTGGTGTTTTGTTTTGTTCATTAAAAGTTACAAAATCGCTGCCTAGCCAAATATTAGCACGGTTAGTCTTATAGCCATGAAATGGTGGCGACGGTAAAGTCCTCTAGCGAATAGTGCTTGTTTGGATTTGTAAATAATGTAAGTTGAGTTATTTTTGGTACACTGAATAAATTATTGAAATTTTTGAAAAGTGACTTATTTTCTTCTTTGTCAACTAAGAACCTAAAAACAGTTTTTTAACTTTATAACTTATACACCGCAGTGAAAGAGTTTTGTAACAGTTTTGTTTTAACTAAGGTGTATAAGTTATTTATTTGTAAAACTGTTTCTTTGGTAACACCGACGCAGCATTCTGTGTAAGACCATGAGATAGTGGAATTCATGACCCTCCATTTGCTCTGCGGACGTACTTTTATGAACCACCAAGACTCTTAGGAGAGCGCAGAGTTTCGTTGCTTTGTGTTTTTTCTTTGACTTGTGAACACCAACTTCCTACAAGACCCTAAACGCCATGATTGAAATATCATCAGTGGTTATTAGATAGCCCGTCCGGTATTCGGGTGGTAATAAGTTTCAATTGCGTCATGGAATCCGAGTTTCTTACTTTCCACCCTTCATCCTGCGGCGGGCCCGCGGGCGGCGGGGGCCGGCGGCGGGGGGGGGGGGGCGGGGGGGGGCGGGGGGGGGGGGGGGGGGGGGGGGGGGGGGGGGGGGGGGGGGGG
>JAOBAY020050681.1:0-13365 GCA_025331085.2 Zoanthus sociatus
CTAAAACACTCGTATTTTCCATATTTTCACTCAGTGAAGATATGAAAAAGTTATGTACCAAATGTCCCGGATGTATGTGCGCGTCCTTACAAATTTTAGTAAAACACTATTAACACTATTATCCTTGCTGCGCTCGCTCGTAAAAAATTTTGTTTACACCACTCGAAAATAAAATTCATATCTTCACACCACCGTGTAATATCCTCTATGATCTTCACCCTAATGAAGAACCAACGTCGAAATCATCAGTTTATATTTCTATTTTTCAAGGATGTACAAAAGTTATGTACAAATGAAAAACCTTTATCAACAACTCTTCAACAGTTAGTCAGGTTTACTGTAAAGATCAAAGATGAGGTAAAAATTTCATATTGCAATGTACTTAATATTTAAATGCATATATGCATACACATTTCACCTAGTATTAAATTCTATTCATATCATCCTAGCTAACCCTAACCCAACAGGAACCAAATTTATGTGCCAGATAGCAGAAATTTTCCCCAAGATGATGATTGGTTATTTGGTGAATTAAATAATTATATTACAGATTTTGTGAAATCAATCTCAAGATTATTGAGAAATACTAGCTTACTCAACTCTGATTTAAATGATGTTAAAAAGGATGTTCCAAGCTAAAAACTTAGCTCTTCATCAGTTTAAATCTAAAACTAATATATGTTGTGAAAAAATTCATCTAAAGTACAGAAATAAAACAATGGCTATTGTTCACATTATATGTGCTTTATGTATTATTATTATTATTATTATTATTATTATTTCAATCTAACTCAGATTCCAATCCGGCAACATCTATATGATATCGGACTGCAACCAGTAGTCTAAGATATCACATGTTCATCACTTTACGTATAATCCTTGATGTTACCAGAAGGCATGCCTTTTGCAGTAACTCTATTTGGCATTATTATTATTATTATTATTATTATTATTATTATTATTACTATCATTATTATCATCATCATCATCATCATTATTATACTATATCTGTTATGTGGTAATAAGTAGAGCTACAGATCAAAACTTGATCTTGGAGTTGGCTTAGTCATGCTTTCTTGAAAAGATGAGCTTTCATGATCATGTGTACATATAAATTATATGTGCTCATGCAGTAGAAGGGACTTGGAAAACATTTTAAATGAGAATGATCCAACAAACTTGGTAAAATTAAATTTAGAGCTTTATGCAATTACTAGATATTGGTATGGATGTGAAAAATATTTACTAGATAATTTGAATGATGCAAAGTCTAGAAAATTTGTTACACAGTCAAATAAGAATTTCTGATGCAAAGTTGTAGGAGACGAGTATCACTATTTGTCTGTATGCAAGGAATACTCTTATAGAACACAGAGAAAATTTTATAAAATAATTATAGAACGTTATTGTCAATTTTAGAAATTTTGGTTATAAAAAGTGAATTTTATTACATACTTTGGTTAAATTGGGATTCTATTTTTAATGTGACTGCCAAGTTCATTGGAGACATTATGATTATGGACAGTTTTTTTTTATCCAAAATTAGAAAGAAGAATGTATTATATTTAGATTAGAATAGTCCAGTATATTAATTTAACTTATTGCCTACTTACTGATGTAAACTATTTGTTTTCAAATTGTCAATAAATCAAAATTGTTGTTGCTGTTGCTGGTAAAATTAAAAGTAAAAAACATCACATTTAATAATCATTGAGAGTATAAATGAAATTGTCACACAGCTCTTCAGAAACAGAACAATGTTCAGCGTGGCAGTATAGTCATTTATCTTCAACACTGCACGCAAATTAATCTGTTAGCCAAGGATTGTTTAGCGTACTAGTGTGTGAAGTATGGTGAAATTTAAATATTAGGCTTAAATTAGGATTCGATTTAAGATATTCATATAGATCCAAAACGCGATCAAAACAAGCCGGCTTCTTGAAAACATGATCTACGTTTCATTTTCACTAAGCACTCGCTCCATGGAAACAAAGTGACCATCTACTCACCTGAATAGTTAACAAGATGAGGAACCCCGTTCGTTATTAACTTTTCAATTTGTTCCACATCTTCATTCCGGACACACTGTAGAAGCTTCAGAATTTGAAGCCTTTCAAGTCGTCCTTCGGCGAGGGGCATTCTGACGCTCAGCGCCGTATCAGGCAAGCGAAAGAGCACCCCGAACCAAGGACACGTTTCCCGTTACTAATTTCGATATCCAAATTTTTTTCTATGGAAACCCTTCTCAAGTCATGATCGATTATCGAAACGATACCGGCTAAAACCATGTAAAAGGAAAACCTTCGCAGTTCGTGCCGAGTAATTCAGTATATCAGCAATAACTTTTGTTGTCAAGGAAATCACTTTATGATAAAAAATGCCAAATGCTTAGTTATTGGCTGCATCATAAATGATTAATTCCAATATTTTAAGACAATAAACTTGAATGCAAATGAGACTCCGAAGGCAAACACATGTTCTACCCAGAATTCCACAGGCGCAACTGTGATTTCAAAATGGCGACACATTTAGATTCCACATCCAAATGGGAGAAGATGAAATTGCAAACTTCCATGGTAGGAATTCTTTTAATGTTAAAATAAGAACTATAATAAGTTAAGATCTGAGCAGAAAATAGATTAGAATAGGTCTACTGGCTCCGCATATAGAACTTTCAAAAGAAGAATCATGTAGATACTCACACGCCTTCAACAAGCTATTTCACGTGTACAGGTTTGAGATTTTTTGGAAAAAAAAACTAATAATTGATCGTTTTCTGTTTAGAATTCATTCGGCACAAATATATGCAGCAGAAAAGCTTCAATTTTGTCCATATTTACCCACTGGGCTCCATCCATTTTAGTAATGCAAATGATAAGAGAAAACAATTTGCGAGTAAGAATATTTTTAAAAGTAATTACATGTGTTTGAAAACTCTTTATTTCTTAATTTAAATAACAAGACCTGCAGTATTATAAAAATTAAGCACAAAATTTTAGAAGAAAATCTTCAGGGGGAGCATCTCATGGCTATGTGGCTGTGTCATTGTGTCACTAAATAGGGCACTATGGCCTTGCGGGTCAGAGGGACTAAGTGTTTACTGAAACCCTAGGGTTATGGTTAGGGTTTCAGTACTGGCCTAGTCCCTCTGTCCCGCGAGGCCATAGTGCCCTATTTAGTGGCTGTGTAATTACAAGCACGTATGTGCAACACGATTATATTTATTATTCCAGCCACATCCCACAAGCGTTATGCTTCTACTTTACTTTGTATTTTCTGTGGGAAACTGAGCCTGTTTGTTAGCTGTGCTGTGGTAACAAGCCCCAATAAGGCCAGAACAGCTGTCCACAGCTGTAACATTCAGGCTCACTGTCTTTTTAAAGGGTTTCAGTACAAGCTTAGTTCCTCTGACCTGTGAGGCCATAGTGCCCTATTTAGTAGCTATGCTTGTGCAACACAGTTATATTTATTATTCCATCCACATTCCACAAGTGTTAGCTTCTACTATACATTGTATCACAGGTAACTAACAGTTAATCCTTATATAGTTTAGATTGAAAACATTTTTTATAAATATATCACTCCGACTTTGGCCAGCAATCGTATTCTATGGGATATATTCTTTGATACTATAATTATAAAATTATGCCCATCAACTTGCCCACTTATCAAACTCAAAGACACAGACAGTATAATTTTTACTGTATGACTCAACAGCTTTCAAGATGGTCTTCAAATTTATTTGTAAGCTATGCTGATCAGTGTCCTGGAAAATATTGATAAAATACAATATAGAAATAAATGAAGTTTCCATTTGATCATGATAGTCATGTAAAAGAACTCCAATTCAGACAAACGAAAAAAAGAGGACCTAATTTAAGACTGGTTTGCCACAGGCAACCCAGAAATAATGAGCAAAATGAGAGAAGTCTTAATTGAATTAAAATATAATTTAGGGTGGAGAAATGTTAAAAATGATTTTGTATTTCAGGGAGAAATAGAATTTGAGTTATATTGGAGACATGCACCGAAAACTTGCCGAAACTTTGTAGAATTGGTGAGTCGTGTGCACATTGATGGTAGTAAATTATGTTAGTTACAAAATAAACACAGTATATTGCACTTTTATATCTTGTTAATTACTAACATTATTTTAAAGTGATGAAATATTTGATCATCATTGATAGCCTAAAACTGTAATATCCAGAAATTGGCACAAGTTTGGATATTTCTATTATTTTCTTTTTTAATTCACAGAACACTGTTCATTTTTATTGTTTTTTTTCATGTCATTCTTTCAAAGTTAACAAACAAAAGGTTATTTACTGAAATTAAAATTGAATTTATGAAAATGAATTTATATTAACTTAAAAAGTAAATTTGAGATGAAATGTTTTTTTTTTGAATAACAATCAACAAATACAATTGAAATTTATTATTTTTTGCATAACTAAATATGATAGAGATGGATTAGCCAGTGTTGAAAACAAGATTGTAATTCTAGATTGGCCAAAAACCAGGGCTGTAAAATATTACCTGTCTACACCTTGTACGTCAATGTATAACAAAACAAGGAAATCAAGATGTGAATGGTAACCACTACCTGAGCTCAGCAACGAATCATTGTCATCACTGAGAGACAATTTGTTGAAAAAAAATTAAACTTTAGAAAGGTAAAAATCAAAGGAATTTTGAGGATAAAATAGTTTTAATTAATATTCAGAACCATTAGCTGCACTTGAATTAAAGCACTGAAAACTTTAAAACATTATTTTAGGTATGCACACTTTAATTTAGTACCAACTTTAAATTTCTTTAAAATTTTGGGTATTATTATTTAGCTTCCTTTTTAACTCAGACATAAGTTGTTGTTGTTGTTGTTGTTGTTGTTGTTGTTGTTGCATAAGCTATGGAGGAGTTAATGGTATGGGACATTTCTGTCACTCACTCACTTTCTTGTAAACTTCCAGTTGTTAACAATTTTTGTTAATATTTGTTAACATTTGAACTCTTTTGATGGGCTTCCTGTGGACTTTGTAATTTTATGACTTTCTTTTGAAGGTGACTTCATCAAAATGATGAGTGCATTTGGTGCTTTTTTTAATTTGCTCATTTGGCATTAAAAATGCTTAATGTATAGTTCCGATTTTAACATACATTGTATATCAAACCTCCCAACCTTTAATGGTGTATTTGTAGTTTTAATTTAATGTCGCGTTTGCCTATACAAGCTGAAATTCAAACATTTAATGCCAAATGCTTTAATTTACAAAACATCCATTACAATGTCTGAGTTACGGGCCCATTGGGCACTTTATTGTTGTTATGTGAATTGTGAGCATTGTTTTGATATCTCGCTTAGGAAAGCTTAGACGGGTGATTTCATTAAATTTACTTGATTTATGTTTTGTTTTAGACAAATAGAGGGTACTACAGAAATTGCAAGTTTCATAGAGTGATCAAGGTTTGTAACCTTTATTGAATAAAACTTGAAATTGAAATGTTTAATCATTACCATAAGGAAAACATTAGAGCCCTTCATCAGAGCAACTAAATCAAATGTCTTGAATGTTGCTCTCAAATACTGCAATTTCTGTCACTGAATTAAAGTTCAAATTAAAGCACACAATCATATACATCCCAACCCTTTCCTTCTTATTGATAGATGTAAGAATGAAGATTCATTCAATCAATCAATCAATTCCAATTTTGATCCAGGTTTATCCCTGTAAACAGGGGTGGCCGGATTTACCCCACATTGGCATCAATCTCTCCTACTCCCAATCATTGACATTAATTAAAAATAGCTCAGTAGTCAGAAGCAACTTACTGATGCATCATAAAATTGTATGTGAAATGACAGCAAATCTATCCATTGCCATATATGAAATCTTTGAACCGGAGATTATAAGTTCAATAACACACATTGTAATTTATTATATGACTGTATGTACAGTAATAACAGTTTTTTGAAGCAAATAATTTTAGAACTTTTTTCTGCAATGTTATAATTTATTAATATTTATTAATGATATTGATCTAAATGTTATTTAAATAGGACCCTTCACATGCTCTGATTGGTCAAAAACCCATGCTCTGAAAAAGTGTGTTTTATTGTTTTTGGCATCTTGACTCTATACTTTATAGTAATGCAGCAGCAATTGTGTTCTAGTTTACAACCAAACTTGCCAATTCCCTCCTTTTACTCCAAGTGCAGGATAACATACCCCTTATTGCTTAAAGTTAATTAGAGTTATTCAATGAATACAGTAGAATTTATTTCTCAATTTTATTTACATTATCATCCTAAACTGTCTCCTATAAATAAGACAAATTACAGGTTTATTTCTCAAATTATTCTCAGTATTAATATATTGTTTATTTTTCAGTTGTTGTTTGAATAAGAGCAGCTATGTACATCCTACTGTATTTCAAGATTTCAAGATTTCTTATAAATTAAATACGGTAACCATATTTGTTAAGTGTTTTCATTTTGTACTGGTCACTGTTTCATCAGGATTTTATGATACAAGCCGGAGACCCTACAGGAACAGGTCGCGGTGGTGCTTCCATATATGGGTACTGTATCATTTACTTCACATTCTAAACACGAACTTATTATAATTTCTAAAAGCTTTGGAAAAGCTAGCAGGGTATGAACAGAAAGATGATCATAGACTTAGCAATTGCTAGATACTGTAGGCTTAAAAAAGTCAGGCCAGGATAGAAATGGAAATGATCGTTTCTGTTTTGGTTCTGTGCTGGCAAAGTGACGGAACTGAAAAATGGTTTCTGATAACAATATGAACAGAAGATTTTCAGTAATTGTATAAGATTGTAAAAAAAATATATTTTTAATAATGGCTATTGCAAAGTGTTAACGCATCATGTACAACCAACACAAGAGTGCTGTTCAGATAGCTCTTTGAATAAACTATGCTGTTAGTATTAAATTAAACTAATAAGATGCCTGAGTGTGTTTTTAATTTTTCTCTTCTTTATAAAACTTAGACCAACATTTGAAGATGAGATAACCAAAGACCTAAAGCACACAGGTGCTGGAGTCCTTTCAATGGCTAACAGGTAATGGTTGGTGATAACTCTTGAACAGATTGGTAAAAATAGAAATTAACACAGCTTACTATATCATTATACTATTTTACTCTACAATTAATTACTCCACCTTCGAATAAACTGCACCAAAAAATACAAAAATTAAATAAGTACCTCAGCACCTAATTGTCATGTAAATATGGTACTCCACATCTTTTTTGGTGCTATAATGAATATATAATTTTTTAAATTCATCCAAATTTTGAATCTTGTACGTACAGTTAGTCATTTTCTTAATAAGTTGAAATAGCTGTATTAAGGTATAATTATTTCAGAACAGAAATTTAAAAATAACAGTTTAATGTGGTTAATATACTTGATTTATAGGATTTTCAAATGCTCATAAACTATTAATAGATAATTATTGATTATTTGTAACAGGAGACTCCAATGCAGCCTAATTTGTGCTAGTTTCTTCCTGACATAGAACTTTAATTAATGCATCAATTATAGGCACTGAAAGCATGAATAGAAATCATTAAGCCTTTCCTTTTATTCATCATCTGGCTTTTCTCATAACATTAGCTGGTTAAGGAATGATATGAAAATATAGAAATCGTATTAGGAAACTTAATATTTTTATTATCCTGCAAAAAAAATCAAAAGTTAATTCTCACCAGAGATATCAAAGATTTCATAAACAAACAACATGCGTTTTGAATCTTTTTTTATTGGGAGAATTCTGACTAACTAAAGTGTTTTCATTATTAATATTTGATGTTCATACTGTATATTTTATATGGTTTCAACAGTGGCCCCAACACCAATGGCAGTCAGTTCTTCATCTCTTTAGCTCCACTACAATGGCTGGATGGTAAGACGTTTTTACATATTCATTTTACATTCCAGAAAATGCAGATTTTCAAACGTTATTTGAATATTTAGTATAAAACACAGTTCAACTAAAGTTTATGGCATTACTATGATTATTTGGAGCAAGAATAATTTTTATGTGTTTGTAGTAACTTTTATTAATTAAAGAGGAATATGCCCAATGTGTCAACTATTGTACTAAACCAACTTGATTAAACTGGGCTGGGTTGTTCAAAGGTGGATTAAAAATTAGTGCTTGGTTAAGCAAAACTTACTGCAGCAACAATTTCTTCTCCAATGAAGATAGTATTGGTTCTGCTAAGTTTTTTTCTGGGGAAAAAACAAATTTTCAGACCTGTCAAATTCATCATGTGAAGTTAGAAACAAAATCATGGGCTAATCGGCATTTGAACAACTGGTCCCTGTTTATTACATTGAGTTCTTGTACAGTAGTTTAAGAGTAGAATCGGTTAGCCAATAAGGTGCTGACAGACCATACTTAGTGTCTTTCAATAATTGAGAATCATGGACAGCCTAAGATTCTCATAATTGTTTGATTGATTCTGGCGAGCAGGGTCTGTCACAGTGGCAGCATCTTGATGCCCTGACATCCTGAGGAGGCACCAAACGTAGCACAATGAAATGCATTGGTGATGTGGTGCAGTAAGATTCTAGGGCATTGATAGTACTCCAAATACTTCTATTTCATTATCTGTTTTATTTATCGTTAGAATTTTGTAGTTAAAGTCTGGCCCTGTTTCTATATCAATCAATCAATTGAATTTTGATCCAGGTTTATCCCCATAAACGGGGGTGGCCAGATTTACCCCACTTTGGTAGCAATCTCTCCCACTCATACTCTCCATCTCGCTCGATTTATGGCATCCTTTCTCCACTTGTGTCTTACATCTATCTGTACAATTTACGTTGCTATGTATACGACTTTTTACAGTACCATTCAACTTTTTGTAGATTCTGCATTGTGACTGGCTTTATGACCTTTTTCAACAAGTTGTAAAAACTGTTCTTTTTTTCTTTTCAAAGAGATGAAAAGTTTTGAAATACGTGTATTTTTATTATTTTAAGAACTTTGACATTTCCTTTTTGTCCAACTTGTTGGGAATATGTGATACTAGAACAGTTAGCACTCTGACCTCCGTGAATTCCAAACTATTAGTTCTTTATTCCCTGTGGGCTTATCAACTGCTTGCCTCATCCTCTGCAAAGCTTAATTGTTGTGTAACACAGGTAATAACCAATCTAATTTGTGCCATTTGCTTTTCCACTACTTAAGGTAAACATACAATATTTGGTCGTGTTAGTAAAGGGATAGGCGTGGTGAGAAGAATAGGAATGGTGGAAACAAACAATAGTGACAGGTGAGTTGGGGTTGGAGATGATTTTACGGTGCTTTACTTTAAGTTATTCACCACCGTCCTATCATTTTGTCAGCAGTCTTGAGTATTGCGTTACATTTCCATGTTTTCCACTATTCGTTTTGCTAACTGCTTTCCGTTTTGTTTCAGACCTCTTCAAGATGTTTACATTATCAGTGGAGCGGTATGAGAAAGATGCTCCTTAATTCAGTATTGGAAGATAGAACTTAAAAAAGTTTATTTATCGGACGAGATTTAAAAACTGATGCTGAGGAAGTCAACGATTTGGAAGGCGTCAGTTACATCATTTCGATGAAATCTTGCCTTTATTCCAGTTCAAGGTTTTGGCTGGAGCATGAGAAGATCTTGTTTCCCATAGTCTATACCCTTAACGCTGGGTATCCTGGTGAGGAGGATGTAAGAACCCCATGGGAACCCAGAGCATTCTATTTCCATTTTGTTCAGAATCAACCAAGATGAACCAAAATACGAAGGAATCGTCAAAAAATAACAGACCGCTTCATTTTCGATAAATATTTATACTCGGTCTCAAATTCTTTATAGATGCCAAGACAATTTTATTGGTTAATACTTTTTTTAAAATTATAGTTTTAAGCTGACTTTTGGAAAGATTTGTGAAGCTTTCCACGTGATATTTTTTCATCTCCTGATTGTAAAATTATATTTTCTTAGGATCTAAACTAAATTAAACTTAGAGCAATTCATACGTGTAGTCTCAATTCGAGTCTACCACGAATTATTATTGCAAAGAGGCTGACAATAAAGGTGCGTTCGTATTTCGTTCTTTGAAAGAGTGAATGCAATGAATGTTTGATTTAAATTTTGTGTGTTGTAATTACGTTGTTAAAACACAGTTTAAAGCTTGTTCTATTTTACAGTGGAACTCCATCAACATGCCAAAATAAAGTGGTAGTATTAACAGGGTGGTTATATTAGTGGCTAGCTAGCTAAATCCTTTACGAGCCGAGTGGCCCATGGAGCCGGCGCTTATCTCCGATTTCTGTAATGTTAAGCGGATGAGAGTCTTTGACTTCCCCTGGACGGGATACTAATCCATCGCAGGTTAGCTTCCAGCAGATGCTGGTACTCATTTACCTACCCCGGGGTAGGTCATATTTCATAGCTGACCTAGATCTACCAGAAGCGGGAGGCAAAAAGAAAAAAAAAGCAAACCAGCATGTTAAAGTTTAGCCATTTTTGTTTATGTGCAATGACTCTAATGACGCAGTGCCAACACCAACTAACTAACGGTCTAACACACATCCTGCATTCTGATTGGCTACCCTGTGGTGGCTACTCTAAGTACTAGAAGCCTATTTGTGATAGCCTACTATAGTAGAGAAAAGATGGCGGATCAAAATTGTAATGAGCCTCGTTTTGCCATAATATCAGAGGATTTCATCGATAATTTAACTATACATTCGTTTTTGGCCGATTAGTAGATTTATACTAAAACAATTAGACCTCTAGGCCTCATGGACTGCGAGTGAAACACTTTTTCAAATTCGTCCTCTAGATCTATTAAATTGTTAAATTTGAGGTGAGGGGGGAGGGGTGGGTGGCTTGCACCGCATAATTTTTGACGACGTTCGGCCTATTATTATTCCGCTTTTATACTATAACTTCTAAGTTAAAGTTATACTTTGTGTACCGTTTTAAAAAAAGTAGGCAACCCAGTTTACCTTGTTAAAGCGTCTTGTTCACTATGTATCGCTTTCATTAACGCTTTTTGTATCCTGAAAATGAAAGTAATTCCCTTGTTTTGATAGCTGAGCTATAAATCCTGTACGAGCCAAGTGATCCAAAAGAGATCTCACTACTGTGCCAATTTTGTCCGCCTTTCTCCCCCTTGTTTTGATAGGGATTTGTAAATTGTTTATGATTACAATGATGACTTTTTTCTGGGAAAAATAATAAGTTGACAAATATTCTTCCTTTTATTTTTAGAAGCATGACCATGACTTCCCACAAGGGAAATTAAAAAAATTTAAGATGGCAAAACACTGGTTATGGTTATGAATCCAATATTTTTTATATGTACACACGTAAAGAAACATACAGAAATAGATTTCTTTGTTATTCAAAATTGCGATCAGCCTTAATCGATGATAACGGCTGGTCTTTTGAGTGACGTTTGTCTTCGCAATGAAATTGATGTGGAATAAAATTTCCATTTCAATAAAATTTCAAAATCTTTAATTTGTGTTCCTCGGGCGCCCCACTGTTTTGAACTGAAAGGTTTTCTTTTAAAAGTTTTAAATATGTCATAAGATGAAAAGCGAAACATTTAATTGTAAACTGGAACTGAATTTGGTAAAATTTCCGTATGGGGACGTACCATTGCTCCTTAATTTCTCATACGCGATGAAACTGCATGCAGAAATAAGTATACCGGCAGTGCTGAAATTATCCCCTGAATTTTACTTTTAAGAAACAGAATAAAGTAAGAAGTTGTTTTAATATCCAAAATATTTTCATCCACATTTGAAAAGAATATTAAAGAAAAACGATTAAAGAAAAACGCCATATTAATAATATTGTTATTTGCTTATTGCTTATGCAACTCCAACTGTTCGCACATCCCGGTTATGATCATATCCAACTTGTATTTAGAGAGGTTATCACCGAAGCGTGAAAATATACAGAACAAAGAGTTTTTTGAAAACGCATTGCTTTATGGAGTGTAGTCAGAAGCATCTTCTTTTATTCTTCATGAGCACAAAAAACGGTTCACCTATGGCTATGGCTAATGTCGGAAAAATGTATCAAATGAATGTGATGACTTAATGTCAGTTAAAAGTTTGCAGCCAACGTCACGGCGTCTTGATTTAAGCTTTCCTCCAAACCTTATCAATTGTAAAATTAATTGACGATTTAATCTTCAAAGTCTTCGAAACTACAGTACAAATCCTCCCTTGTCTTGTAGTTATGACAATCGGATGACATATTAATTTTGTAACTAATGAAGGTCAAGTTATCCATATTGCAACGATGATTAAAACGATTAAAAAGTTGTTGTTGTAAATCGCCACAAGTGCAACGGCGAGAGTGAAAGCTATTATAATTGCTACGTGTACTAAAATGCCGTTCCTGTCTTCTTCTGAAGTGTTTTGTAGTTGTAAACTTGCACGTTCTAACTTATCCAAAAACTTGTGTTTCTTCATACTATACAATACCCAAGTCCCTGAAGTCCCAATGCGTTATTTCGGATTTTAAAACTTTCCGTCACTACTTTGCAGATTCAAGAATTTGAAATTCTCAAGTCAAGACAGTGTCCTGGTGCCTTTAACCATGCATTAGATATTCTCAAACTTTCACAAACTTGGAGTTGATTTCTTCTTCACTGACAGCGATGTGACAGTAACCCTCACAGTACTCGCACCGCGCACATTCCGTTTGGTGTTTACCTCGTTTTCACGCTTTCGTGTCTAAATTAGATCAATTAAATTGCGTCTTTTCCGTTTTTCTTCTGCATAATACATTGAATGCATTGTTTACTCTGGGTAAACTTTTTAAAATTCCCTTCAGAGATTTTTGGAGTCATTTGAACTAAAGCCTTTAAAGTTGCTATCACTAAGCCAAATTACTTGGGGTTTTTTCTTGGTAAAAGTGAAGAGAAAATCCACAACCAAAGGCAAAAGGAACTTAATTGTTTCTCCAATTCTGTAACCAAACAGTTTGAGGAAAAATGTCAGTGAAGTCCAGTAATTGATAAACTAATTTAGTATTAGTAATGAGGTTTATGGTCGAATCCAACTGCTAGAACTGCTAGTTTGGGAACTGACTGGTAGTTGACATGCGAACGAAGATCTCTCTCCAGAAATGTCAACTCCAAATCGAGTTCGATACTCGAAGGACCAGTTTCCGTTTTATATAACTTTTGGTATAAGTAAAACGTTATCTAGAGCACTGTCGAAGAATACTTGCTGAACAACAATTATATGAATATTTTTGTTTCTCGGCCATCTTAATTTTAAAAGGAAAACAAAACACACGGCGGTTGTAAACATAGTCAATAGACAACTTTTTCAAAAAATTATAT
>JAOBAY020050707.1:0-13362 GCA_025331085.2 Zoanthus sociatus
GACTCATTTTATACAATTTTGTTATAATGATAATAATAATAATAATAATAATAATAATAATAATAATGATAATAACAATAATAATAATAATAATAATAACAATAATAATAATAATAACAATAATAATGATAATAATAACAATAATAATAATAACAATAATAATAATAACAATAATAATAATAATAACAATAATAATAAATGGGATGTTTACCCAGGATAACCCTTCAGTACAAAGGTACAAAGAACTGTTATCATTGGGTCTTGCTGACTAAGAATTATAAAAAAACTAATGATAATAATTACACAGAAGCGAATAATACACTAAGTTAAAAACAACGAAAAACTATAATAGAAATTACAATAGAAATTACAAGTAATAATCATCCAAAGCTTTCCTATATAAAACTTTAAAAATTATTATTTCTTATACTTAACGGCAATGAATTAAACATTGAGGCACCTAAAAAATAAAAACTACATTGTTTCTAATATTTAAAGCGTTATGATGTAATCGTTGAGGGTAATCTTTAAAAGGATAACATACAGTTTCATTAAGTCAGTCAAATACGAAGCAGCACGCTCTCTTTCGTAAAAAGTTGCTAAATTAAAGTTAAAGTTAATAAATAATAAAAAATACTGAGAGAGAGAGAGAGAGAGAGAGAGAGAGAGAGAGAGAGCAAGAAGTCACACATCCAACAGTACACACCTTTCTTAGTGAGAACCATTATCGTTGTAGCGTTATGGTAACGGGAGCTACAAAATCGAAATTTAGGTTTTCAAAATAATGCTATCTTTGTCTATTGCAATGCCGACAGCGTGTCTGTATTGAACACCTCCTTGTCTTTATTTTCAGTGGCAACACGATACAGGACAGATGAACAGTGGCCGTATATTTTTTCTGAAGATAACATGTCAAAGTGTTTCAAATGCCTCAAATGGTTTAACAGTGGGATTTTTATTTAAAACTGGAAATGAAGGTAAGCTACAAAAGATGGAGCCTAGGTTTTTTATTACCTATTAGTTCTTTCAAAGGCATTGACATTTTCACACCTTAAATAATTTTGTTAGGTTACAGTAATTGTATATCAAGTGCTGAGCTCCCTTTGAAATATTTAAAAACGGATTGAGCGAGCTAAGACATTATTAAGTAGTAAAATTATTATATAGGATTTTAGCCAGTCATAGACAAAAAACAAAACTTAAAAAAAATTTAAATTAAAATGGTAAAAAGTATTCTAGATCTAATTTTTTTAGGAAACATGTAAACACTCGACTTAATTTTCTAAGATGGTTGCTACTCAGTGCATTTCAAAAAAGGATGTTATTAGAACAAGGCACTTGAAAAGCGTAAGCTGTGTTGCCTGCTTTTTAAAACAGGATTCAAAGTAGAACCTTAACTGTGAAGTTATTCCTAACGAGCCAGCTGAGCCAAAAAGTAATACTGCCGAGGCGACAGCTCATAGAGCCGAGGTCCGGGTACAAATTTAAATTTTAGGGATAAAGTGGATTGAAAATAGAATGTTTAAGAAAAATTACATGATGTATGCTAAGAGATCTTCAAAAAGTATTTGCTTAATATTAAAGGGCAAATCATGACTAAATGGCCTCTTTTGGATGACGCCGGCATAATGAATTACCTAGGTATAATAACTTTTAGCACATCAATTGGAGATGTGTAGCATTACAAGGTTTACATCTATCTGAAGCTGAGCCCAATTCAAAATGTCACTCACGGACATAGGTACAGATGGAATCTAGAGCTGGCGTCTTTAGATGTAGTTTATGGACAGAAACAAAATTAATGATTGCTAGTAAAAAACTATTCTTAAAATTCTTATCTTGTGTCTCACAGAATCCTCGAGCAAAACAACAGCGGCTCCTGCTATCACTGCGATTCTGCCATCAAAGACAAATACTACTCCAATTTCGGTCACAACTCAATTTAATTCCTCTTTGAGCTATAATTTAACTGCACAGCCGACAGAAAAGACAGTGTTTTACAGACCTACATTAACTTCTTCACATTTGACAGTTATTATTGAGACTAAAGTAAAAGTAAACAATAAAACAGATCATGGAGAAAAAGATGCAGGAAATGGGAAAAGTCAAAATGCACATTCGAGAGACGTCATAATCATTGCGGCTGCTTCTGCAGTTGGATTAGTTTTAGGATTGATTTCTGGCATCCTGGTACAAACTATCGTAAAGAAACGCAGTAAAAGGTACTGTTGTATATAAAGCATTTTATTACATAGATATGAGTGTTTTATTGTAAAATACGCCACTCGCAGATTTGTATATATAGTCGAACCTTTACGAGTTCAATATGGAATTAATTTGCACGAGTGTGTTTTAAAAGAATCAAAATAAAAAGGGCTCACGCAATTTGATCTTTTTAAAACACACAATTACAAATTATTTCCATATTGTACGAATTAATGGTTCGATTACTTGTTAATCATATACATGAAAAAATTATTGGAATCGCCAAATCTACTTAAAACACCCGCCAGTTTGTTTGTTTTCAAGATTTTTCTTTGAATTTCCCTCCGTCGTTGTCATGGAAACTTCTGCTTTTTGATTGGCTTAGCAGCTTTGTATTGTTTATTGTCTATCAATCAGATTTAAATGTTTGAGATTGTAATTGCACGAAATTACAAATTTCTGCACAGAATTACAAAGTAATTGCACTGCTCTTGACCAATCAGAATCAAGTAATTTTTTCATGTATATGATTAACTTTACAACTTGCATAATAGTGCGAGTCTTGTGAACTTTCGTTTATTGTTTATAATTTTAGACTCTTGAAACTATCGCTTTGTAAAAAAGAAAACTTTTTTTTTAAGTTCGCATTAGAGCCTGGAATTGGCCTCAACTTCATACTGAACCGTTTGGCGTTGTGTCGATTATTTAGTTTCCACTGTGTTTTGAAATGAAGTATTTTGGATCGGAGAAGTTGTTAGTTGAGTTTTTAAACTTTGTTCAAGTTTTAAGGGATTACCTATCCTAGAAGAAATTGATGTCTGCTTAATATTTAATTTCATTGTATTTTGTTTGAATTTTCAACTTAGATTTGTTTTAGTTTTCACTTTATGTGTATTATATTGTGAGACCAGTTTTATTATGTTGATACCGAGATTTACGCGCCAAAAAGCATCGACATGGCTATACTAGTAATAACCAAAGGCTGGTTAGTACGTTCTAACTGATTTCGAGCAGGGCTCGATCTGGAAGAAACTTGACCTTCCTTTGAACTTATCCAGTTCAAGGTCTGTGCTGATCCTTTTTTATTTTAATCATATCTTTAAACCTAAATTGCCTGCAATGTTTTTTATTTTGTTTTGTTTTTGCAATACAATTTATTATTAATTAAAATAGTTGGAAAAAAAATCGTTCTGACAAATGTTAAACACATTAGACTCTTCAATACGTGTCCGACACACCCTTCAAACGACAAATATACAGATTGCCAAAGAGGAAACAAAAACACGTGCAAATGATGAAGCACGGGCAATAGGAAACACAAGATTCGAATTTATGAAATAAAGTTATCCTTACCTCATCTGTTGTCCATTAATTGTCTTGTTAATGAACCGTCTTAATCCATTTTAACCCGACACTGCAACAAATTTCCCCTAAATTGAGTAAAAACCCAAAGATCGTGATCTGTTGCCATTTTGTTGCCGAAATTGATGAACACAAAAAGGAGGTCCAAAGACCCTGGAAAAACATAGAGGGGCGGCCAATTGCAGTTTTCACAAATATTTTTGATTTCTCGCGCCTGCGAAGTTAAATTAGGATGCGTTCTTTCCGTTCCCTAGCTACGAGAACGCTATTATTTTCACGAATATGATCAAAGGTTGCGGGCTGAGGGTAGCGGGTTGGATTGTGCTCGAGCAGGTCCAAGGCTTGTGTGCGCGTTAGGGCAGATGCGAGGGTCCAAAGTTTCTGTAAAATTGTTTTTACTCCACTTTGACTAATTAACATTACTGCATTGAGCCTAAATCCATTTGCTCTTATTCAAGACTACGAAAATCGCTGCATTAATACTTAATAACGTAACTAGATTAAAAAAAAAGAAAGAAAAAGTTGAACGTGAACGTTTGACATTCATGTAACTGCGCCCAAGGCTGGCTGCACGTTTTTTAGCTCCTGCCATTTTGTCATGTTTTAACTTTTTATTCGTCATTTTTATATGTTTTATGTTACCAACCTGAATCCTAATTACTTTGAATTTGCAATCATGTTAGTTTATGCGAGAGATTTTCTTTTATTGTTGGAGGTGAGGCTTCTCGTTCCCTTAGCATGTATTGTTAAATATTTAACAACAAAACGAAGCTAATTATAAGAATGTACAGATTGAGTCCGCTGTCATTGTAAAGAGCAGCAACTACAATTGCGCTAATTAATTAGAGTCATTTTGGCAAGTCCCATTGTTGAAAAGGTTTTCACCTTAATATTAAATTTGTTTTACCTTTAACCCTAACTAGAAGGCATGAGGGGGTCAAAGTGATCTCCCTCCCCATCCCTCTCCGGTTGTTGAGAACAAAAAAAAATGCTATTTTACCGATTGCGAAAAGCTTTTGCACAACTTAATTGTTCTTTGATTAATATCAAATCTTTTGACTTCTTTTAAATGACACCATAGCTGATGACTTCATCTCAGAAAGTCACGAAACTTTCCATTTGCTCTAAAATTGGTGCTCTGCCTGAAAAAAATGACCGGAACTTAATTATTTTTTGTCTATGAAGTTGCTCTTTAAAAATTCATGTTTTAACTGTTTTAAGTGTTTTGAATTTTGTTGAAAATATATATAAAATCCGAAACTTGGGCTGATGACCGTTATTTTGGACTAATGGAAGTGGTTGCCATAGCAACAGGATTGATTTTATTGTTTACCAAATGAGACAGTTGCTCATCTGCAACCATCTTGTCAAATGAAATGTTATAATTCCTAAACGTTTGCAGCATTTTGTTATGGAGAGTTTTTGCTGTTTTTCCACTGGAAATGTCGTTTTTATATGCGGTTACCATGGAAACTAACAAAGTGTTACGTGATTATACGTAAATCGAAGTATACTGGACTGGTTTCATTTTAATTGGTTGATTACTTTAGAAAATAGAGTTAAGGCTAAAACATTTCATTTACACTTGCTGAAAATATATCTGTAAAGAAAGGTCTTTGCTACCGTTTATTATATCATTGGATTTTAACATTCTTTGCATTGTAAATAAAAACAAACTATAATACAAGAAACTGAATGGAATGCAATTAATTTATTTAAAACATTAATGCAAGTAAAGAATTATAACAAACTTCAATGAGACATTATAATTCTCTAGATCAGCGTTTTTCTTATTTGCATATTCATTTACGCCTTTTTTACCATGATAGCATGAATTTTATCATATTTCTACAAATTCTGACACATTTACACCATCGTAATCATGCTGTCACTTTGCATTTCATTAATAATAACTACAGCTGAAAAATTGCACTGCTTATATAAAGGAAGAAAAGACCCACATGTTCTACTAACCACTGACAGCAGCCATATTGGAAGCAAAATGCATAAAGTGCAACTAACTCTTTTTCTTGCTTATGTTTCAAATAATTTATCATACAATATTACGTGCTTTTGCGAAAACCTTTTTGTTTTTGGTTATATGTTACGTTTTTCGTAATACTTTGAAGTTCGTTTATGGCCGCGTCCTGAATGAGACTGGTAATAGCCGTAAATGACGTAATTCTTGTCTTAAAAACAGTTACGACAGTTAAGGGAGATTTAACAAATGAGTTTTTCGAATGTCCCTTTCTAAAACAAAAACAGGCAATGCTTTCTATTGCATATTCTACAGTGTTATAATTTGGCATTGACGTCATTGACGGCTATTACCAGTCCTTTTCAGGACGCAGCCATGAACCAAGATGGAGGTAACTTCTGGAATCTCGAAGTATTAAGAAAAAAGAATATTTGATCAAAATCAAAAACGTTTTCTCGTACTTAATCTTGTCTGATAAATAGTTTGATACAAAAGCAAAAAAAAAAAAAAGGATCAGTTACGCTAATGATTTGGAAAATTGAAAGGCTAGACGTACCAGTTATTGAAATGCTGCATGGACAAATTAACAAAAATGTACAAGAAGAATATAAAAAAAGCTGTTAATGCAATGAGAGCAAAAAAAAGTAGTGCAGAACAAAAAGCTATAATTTTGTTAAAAATGTATACAACTGATTTAAAGAGACGGCTAGCAAACCTAATTTGTGTTTTTAACAATTTTTTTTGTATTTAAGAATATTGATATATTTGTACCTAGATTTCATTTTGTTGTTCCTTCTAGTTTTGTTATTGATCTTTTTCTAGTATTAATAATTTTTGTAAAATAATACTAAACGTTATAGTGATATACAAATTTATTTTGTCCATTTAAACGGTTATTTTGATGAAAAATATAAGAACAAATAAAATTTGATAAGATAAAATAAGAACAAATTAAGAACAATTTGAGGCTAATAAAAAGAATACAACAATGGTGAAATGCAGCAAGCAATTGTACTTACTTATTTTAAACTAATAAACTCCACCTGTAGCAAATACTGTGCTGAGCAATAAACATATATTGTCATATTTCCGAAATTTATACTTTGTCAGTAAAATTAAGGCATAATTTCCGTACTGGGAAATTATTATTATTAATTCCGTACTATTTATGCATGCAGCTCCTTTGTAAAGTGAAAACAATAGGTTCGCACCTGCAAAATCACTGAGTCGTTTAGAGAGGAATATTTTGTATACATTTATTTATTTTCGAAATTTTACGTTTTAGCATATTTTTACAGATACAAAAAGCAGATTACAACCAGTTCTTGCTATATTTAATTTTGTGTGTTTAAGAAAGGTTATAAAACATTGTAAGCGTACGAAAGTGATATAAATAAAGTTGACGCTTTTGATCGTTAGGGTTAGGAACTCGCGTTTGAGCAAGGGATATTTTAGAGAAATGATTAAAGTTAGCGTATTTATTTGTTAGGGTTTGGGTAAGGGATATTTTAGAGAAAGATTGTAAAACATTGTAACAAACGAGAAGAAAAATAAATAAAGCTATCAGTATTCTGGTTCTTGAATAAACGACTTGAATCCGCAAGTTTCTGTAAAATCCGTAGAACCGTTAATTTGAACGTTTACAATTGAGAAATAGAACAAAATTTAATTTACCTTGTCTTTTAGCTCTTGTCTTGCTTTCTTAAAATTCTCAAAAATCGAATTAAATTGAAAGGAATTTTGACTTTAACTTGTGCTTACAGCTACGAATTTGGCCATATTTGTTAGGAGAAAAGGCTGAAATTAGTTTGTATTTTGAAATATATTTTGTGACATTTTTTGTCATATTTTCGTGCCAAATGGCTTTATAAGTTATTGCTATTGTGGTTTGAATGATTACGTATTCAGTAAATAAGTAAGCGAGTGAAAAGTATTTTTTTTCTGAACGTATTAAGTATTCAGTAAGTAAAGAAATATATTATTTATGTATGTTTATCACTCGAAATAACGCACGAGAGTAGTCATTGTTGTTGGAACAAAAGACATGCATGCATAAATTAGTACACCCCAGGTATAATGGCATAATTTGGGAAAACGAGCATAATTTTTGCCATTTTTGTGAAAAAAGTATAACTAGTATAATTTGCATATTTGTCTAAGTTTCAGAATTACAAAATACTAAAGCCATAACAATCTCTTTTGTTTTTTTTTCCTTTTACTTACTTAAAACTTTACCCAAACATTTGCACAATTGCACAACGCTGATTGTAAAATTATACTACGGTAAAACTACGGTGTTGCGGTAAATCACCTTAATATCGGACCCCGTCCACATTTTCTCAATTCCTGATCTTATTCAAAATCCAAGATGGCGTCACCCTCTATAACCTTACAGGTCGTGCAAGAAAGGCAATAGGAGAACAGTGATAATAGTGGTGCAAACAGTCCAGCACCTGCGAAATATGCTCGAGAGCGGTGGTCAGATACGAACAAGAACTAATACAAGAGCCGAGGAGCCTTTGACGTGAAGAAAATTTGCCTTCAAGATCGAGTAAACCAATTTCCAAATCAGCATCTGTGTGTTAGAGGCAATACTATCTAATTAAAGGACGTTGATTTTTGAACTTTGTAGCGTATTTTTCACTAGCATAATTTTTTAAAGAACTAGCATAGTTTTTAAAAACCGGAATAATTCGAGCATAATTTAGACATAAAACGAGCAATGCTAGTTGCATATTGTGTTAGTTTTACTAGCATAATCGAGAAAAGCCTAATCACAGGTTAGCGATGGTTGTACAGCAAGTCCTGTCGTGATACGAGGATTTGCTGTACAACCAAGTATTTACGTAATAGTTGGTATTTATTAAATTTGTTTTGTTGATATCTCTATATTAGGAAAAGCCTCCTTTGGAAACTTTTGATGATGTCACAAACTCAAAACAAAAAGCTAAAAAGAAAGAGTTGGTGAAATTGTTCCCGTCCCAGGCTCCTCCTCCTTGGACTCCCAAACCGGAAATGAGTGTGGTTTCCGTTCAGCCACAAGACCAAGACCGAGATGATGGGGATTTTCCTGCTTCGAGCTCTTCAGATGAAGAAAATGTGGTAAATATCTTAAGGAGATGTATTTGGGGATTGTTTAATAATAAACTAATAATAAAATTGACTCATAGTCAATTCGTCCTCAAGATCTAATTGTTAATATCCGTATCCCCTGATGGCCCTGGGACTAGTAGACTCTTCCGCATGAATGCGAGGCTAATGCTGGAAAACTTGCCGCGAGATTACAAGAAATTTGCCAAGAGTTATGACCAATTTAACAAAAAGTGAAATACATTTTAAAACCTGAGCGGTTTCAGAACTTAAAAACTACTTTCAGGCTCAAGGAATATCAGTTTCTAAAAAAGGAAGAGTCACGTCAGTCGAAGTAACTAAAAAAGCTCACGTCACGAACTCGCACATGAATTTCATAAACGCTAACTAGTAATGAAACTAACAACTAATGATTTTGATAAATACAGCTTGAAGAATTTACTTAAATGGAACTAAGCTAATAGCCTTGGCAGAGCTTAGCGTATGTAACGGAATAGTTATAATCTGTAACTACCAACTTTTCATTTCAATGCCGCCATTCTAGCCACTCTAGCAAACGGTTTTCGGTTGCATCATTTTTGTCAGTATGTTAGGGTGCTGTTGTAGAAACTCAGATTTTTTCAAAAACTGTTTTTGACGTGCTTTCATTGGTTTCTCGAGTGTTTCTCAAAGAGATAAAAAAATTTAAAGATAAAAATTGGATGTGTTGATCCAAAATTATAACTAAAATCATTAACGGTTTTTTGCAACCTTATCCTAACAGAAAATCTCATGTATCATTTTGCTAAATAAAGTTTTGCTAAATCTTTTTTACTCGGGCTACCTGTGCTAGGCCGAGTTTAGGTTTACCTTTTCGTCAACATATCTGTCTTTCTATCTATCATGTCGCATTTGGGAAATTACCCAGAAATCCTTGCGTATAGCTCTGACGAAAAGGCTACGCACAAGGTTTTCAAACGAAGCTTTGTATAGACCGAGAAGAGTTTCAAGTTTTCTCAAAGATGTCGTCCAATGAACTTCTTACTCAGACACTCAAAATGCACAAATTAATGTATACGCCGATTGTTCGAGCTACCTGCTTCATATCCGTGTCAATTCAATACGAGACGTGTTTCTAGAGCTGTTTTAGGACTTCAAAATTAGATAAATTTTTCCAAGTATTGTACAAACGATGGAAAGATTGTTATGCTTGCTTCACGGAAATAAACAAGTTTACGGTGAGCTATTTCTCTCACACGTGTTTGTTATCGGAGAGCTTCGAGAGAGCTGTCAAATGTCGCGTAATTTGGTCTTCACATTCGTATTCGCCTCTCTCGCGACGTCAAATTTGAATTTCCCTAAATATTATTCTTCCTACTAATATCAGTAATTTTTAATTTGATTTGTACATGGTTAGATCAACTCAGTCTATAAAAATTTTGCAATTAATATTTGTATGAACTTCATGTTTTCAAAGTTTGCCGTCAAAAGTTGCAGCCTACACATCCACTGATCCAATTCATTATTCATTTCTTCTTAATATTTTGCTTTTTTACAACCCATATTTATGTTTTTAGACATTAAATGATTGTTTTCATTTCTGAAGTTCTTATGCCAAGGTAATTTTTGTAGCCCAAGTAAACGCCTGTAGGCGTCTAGTTTGTACCTAATTACCCTGATGATCTTTTAATGAGTCCAATTATTTACCTAAAACTGATTTCTGCTGAATTCTTTTTGATTACATATGATCTTTTTATGAATGACCTATCCTGATGATCGCGCTGAAATCTTTTTGATCGTAGCTAATTAAAATCTTTATGTGAATGCCATTTACGCTGAGAATTCCTACTCATTTTTGTTGCTTGCCAGGTTTCTACCTCAAAAACAACGGTAGCCGCCCCATATGACGTCACAGAAGCTGTCCCAGTTGAAACTTTTGTTCATCCAAGCGAGGCTGACTTTCTAGGAAGAATTTACTTCTCTCTCAATTACAATACTTCAAGGTGACTCAACGTTTCCATTTTTTTGCAGTTTGTAGTAACTTCCGGTGTTGGCTAGCTGTACTGACGTTAGAACGGATAAACAGCGTTCGAAACGGTAGTATCTATGTTGGGATTTGATTTTAATTTTGGTTCAATTTTTTCAAACCAGTTTATGTTTTTTAAACTAGTTTGTGTTTTTTTGAAACCAGTTTATTTTTCTTATATCAGTCTGAGACCAATAACTAGTGATACCTAGAAAATATAGCTTGCTGCCAACGGTTGCTTGCGTGGTCAAGTGAAGATGAAGTAAGTCTACAGATCCAAAAGTAAATTCTTGATAAAATTAAAATTAGGGCGGACGTGGTTGGCGCAGATGGTAAGATCTCTGCTTTTCGACCACAAGGTCCCAGGTTCGATCCCGACAGTTTGCTGAGATTCGGATATTTGTGTGACCTTCTTTTCCGCTTAAGCCAACTCAGCTTTCCATCCTTCCGGGGTAGGTAAATGAGTACCAGTGTTTGCTGAGAGCTAACCTGCAATGGATTAGTGTCCCGTCCAGGGAGAGTCAAAGACTCTCATCCGCTTAACACTATAGAAACCGGAAATAAACGCCGGCTCCATGGGCCACTAGGCTCTTGAAGAATTTAGCTTTTAGCTTATTTAAAAGCAATGTCTTCACGACTAATTACGATGATTTTATTTGTTTGTTTATCATTTGTCACTGAATGGAAGAACTGTGGGGCAGAAAATTTGACTTTTGGATGATTTTGTCCATTTAAGATTTTTTTTTCGCTCAACTGAACCAACAAGATATGTTTTTTCCCGTAAAAGTGTGACGCAATATATTTTCTGCCAATGCAGGAATCGTTTCGTTTGCGCTTGCGTTTTCTTTGTAGGATTTGTTTTTCTTGACTGTATGCTTTACGAATTGTTTTCTTTCTCCTACAGTAGTGCTGTAGAATTTTTTTAAAAAATCTTCCCGACTCCTCTCCCCTCAAAAATCAACTGGTCCGTTCCTAGGTAGTGTTGGTTTGGACAGGGTGATTAAAGCAATTGTCAAATACCAGACCTTAAAACATTTTGATATTCCGTTAAACTACCTGGAAAGTCTTATCAATTCATAATGGCTCTTGTTCAGTGATAATATCTATAAATTAACAATTAGAATACGATCTCGCAATTTTATCGCCTGCTAGAACGAAGAGGGGGAAGCCCGAGTTATTCTATCAGTTGGCGACAGAAATTGAGAGCGAGTATTTTAGTTTTTTTAGTAGAAATCTCTAAAGAAGAAACTATTTTACAAAATTATTTGTCTTTGAAAGTGTTTGTTTATATCAAATATGTTTACAGTTCGCGGTTATCGTCGAGTAAAACTGTCAAATCGATACTTTTAAAAATTCATTCATTACTTACCTTTGAAAATTTTAATATCATATTTTGCTGTTATTTTAGTTTTTTCTGGGACTGATTTCTTAATATGAGCTTTTTGTACCTTTTTTGAAACGTACAATAAATGGGAAAGGGACTGAGTGTTGAATTATTGATCTCATCGTGGAGACGCTGTCTATCACCTGATAGATTCGAGTACGGCAGTCAATCATATGGCAGTATTTGCGATAGATAGTGACTAGAATATTGCTAACACATGACAGATAATTCAAACAAGTTTCCGATGACGTCATTGATTAAGTATGACGCATGTGATTGGTCTGAATTCGCGAAAGCTAGAAATAAGTCGGTTCGTGAAAACGCCGTGAAACTAGAACATGGAAGTTGCTCGCTCCTACTTATGGGCTCCTGGTACGGTAGCCAATCAGTTTGCAGTGATGACCAGATTTTTACTAACACATGATAGTCATAGATAATGTGTATGGTAGCCAATCAGTTTGCAGTATTTGCAGCAGATGGTGACTAGATTTCTGCTAACAGTATTTACAATCTTTCCCAGGTCATAACAAAAGACCAGGAGCATAGCCACAAAAGCCTCATTGAATCCACTGAAGTAATGGAGTCTCAGTTAAAGTCTAGCACTTCTAAGAGCCACCAGCATCTAAGTAGCATATCAGATCACATGCTCGACTGGTCACGAGACCAAGTGTTGGCGGTCGAGGAAGCTGGTAACAGTGTTATGAGGTTGTTGGATAACGTTATGCAAAAAGATGTACCCACAGGTTTGTTTCTAATTTGGAAATTAGCTTTGACAAAACAGTTAGCGTAAAAGAAATATTCGTGTTGACACAAGCTTATTTTTCTTAGCAGGAAAAACTTCTGAGTTTCTAACAGGAATCTAACCCATAACCTTCTGATTAACGGTCAGACGCTCTACCCATTGAGTTACAGGAACTCGCATAGGGAACGGGTTACTTAATTTGTTTCTTATAGATGGAACAGCATTTCTTCTTTAATTATTTCCTAGCTTCAGATATTTATACAATTAGCGTTCCAGTGGATGTCCAAGGCTCTGCTATCAGTCTCTATCAACAGAGTTGACGTTGGAAGAGTTGCGTTTTGTTGTAGCTACGGTAAATAAATTGTTCAAGAGACATTCAAAATGCTTGCTTTAGTGAACCAGTTATCAACACAATTCTAAATAGTTTTATCCTATGGTAAGTTTGTAGTTGCGGCTGTCATGGCATTTCTGTTTAACAATTAGATCTGGAGGATTAATGGACTATGAGTCAATAGACCCATATCACGCTTGTTTGAGTCAGTTCAAAATTAATATTATTGCAATTTAAACGGCAGAAATGGAAAGAGCAGGTAAAA
>JAOBAY020050724.1:0-22813 GCA_025331085.2 Zoanthus sociatus
AGACTGTAGGGCTTAGGTTTGGGGCTGCCGGAAAAACGTTTGGGGTTCAGGGCCTGAGGGATTTCATGAGAAGGCGTATCTTAGTGAGTCCTTTATTAGTGTATCCTATTCTTTTAGGATACTTAAAGTTTTTTAACCAGTATAACATCCTGTAATCATTGTACGTTAAACATTTTATCTGCAAAAAAATAAAGAAATTAAACAAAGCAATATTTTAATGATTCTATACCCGATAATGTTTTATGATAGTTTCCGTATCTAGGGAAAAGGGGTTTTGATTGATGTAGATAACAACATGAATGTAGTTTTTGTACATCCTTTATCTTTTTCGGGCAGGTAAAAGGTATTCCAAAGTGGTTTTTTATCCATTCTAACAGTAGACCATCATGTTCTTTTACACCTTTGATCTAAAAGAGAGTACAAAAAAATCCTAAGAGTTCTTTTCTAGGATAATAACTTTGGGTGCCTGGGAAAATATATCTAGGATTTCGATAATATCCTTTAGAGGTATAAGGAGTATCTATAATAATATACCTTGAATATTCAGATCTTTTTATAGTACAGCAGTCTTCGTAAAGTGTGTCATACGCATGGTTGTAGAATTTGCTATATATGCATAATCTAACTTTATTCTTGTATACAATAATTCAACTTCTTTGGGTAAAACATTTTGGGTACATTGGAAGATGAAGAACCGATGTATGTAAATTTGCAGACTTTATCTGGAAAAAAAATAATTAGGATCAATAAGGGTTGCTGCTGAAATAAACAAACAAACAATACCTATGAGAATGAGCACACTCCACAAAATACCGAAATGGCTTTTAGGATTCTTTATTGTTATGTGAAATAATTGACAACATATTCGGTCTGAAAAATCAGAAGGATCAAGGTAGATGTAGATGTAGGGGTAAATACTACGTCTTTTTGGGTACTTTTTTCCTTCCCTTTCTAGGTAAATGTAAAAATAGGTCCCTGAACAGGCTTTTATCTGAAAAGAAATAAAACTCGTTTAAATTCTGGGTATTCTACATAGCAGCATAAAGTTCGATATATCAAGTACTGATGTATATCAAGAACTGAACCAGTAGTTGGAGCTAATGGCACGAGGTCAAATATTGGGTCATGATGATGAGGGGGTTGTTCTTGCCACCCAGCTCTTTTAGGGTACTTTTTTAGGATACCTCGTCTGTCGAGAGCAAAAAATATAGTAGGGCAGGTTTTTATCTGAAAAAGAAAATAAAATTTACCTTCATTAAATCTTTACATTCAAATAATTTTCTAAACTGAAATCAATAACAAATCTGTTGAATGACCAAATAGATTGATATTAGATTCGGCAACACTTGTCTCGAGGGAGTTCAGAGAATCGTTCAAAACTTCTCAATGGAATTACTCTTTAGGGTACTTGCTTAAGTACCATGTGCTGTTACTGAAGACTACCCAGTGCACAGAAGGACAGGATTTTATCTGAAAAGTTTTTAATTTAACATTGTAAGCTGTTCTACATGATTCCATTTGTATGGCTCGTTATAATGACCTACATAATAATAAAAAGAAATAAAACCATAATATAAAGGTCTCACTATTTTAGTCTTATGATGATGAAAAGTGTATTTATAGCGCCTTGACGATGGGCGTGCATCAGAGGAGAGTGACCGATTATGGCTTTCATCTGCTTTCATATCTAGGAGATGCCAGCATGATAAAGGTGTGATCACATTGTTACATTTGTTTTCAGTCTAAAAATAAAAAAGACTACTTTAGAGGTGTTAAGACTTCTAGAGGCATAAAATCGAAAGTACGAAAACGAAGGTGCGGTTTCATTTTTACAGCAATAAAATAATTGTAAGGATAAATGGATAAATGTTTCTTGTCTTTATGCAAATGCCTGTAATATATGAAGTCATAACAATCTATTTTAGATGAAAGCCAAGCTATCATTCGGTCAGGTCTAATGTCCAAGATATGAAAACATGACGTGGGCCTTCTGTCAATTATTATCTGTCAAAAATAAGAAAAAAGAGAAAAAAACTCATTTAACAAGGAGCAACCTCCAAGTGTTTATTGAAGGTTTAATTACTCTATGAACACCATAAGGACGGGTATAGTGATATGCATATTTATATTTATATCTTTCTATTCTCTTATGATATCTATAAGTATATTCACATATATTTTTGATATTATTTTTGATATAAAGGATGTGATGGCAGACATCTTGTGTGCAGATACAGACCTTAAAAAAGAAAAGGAACTTTGTCATTTGCAATGACGTGAACATCTAAGGATATTTGGACCATAGAAGACTATTATCAATATACGTGCACATTACGTGTGCTCGTATATTTGTAATATAACATAAAAATCTGTGTTTGTAATCAATTTGTATGTTATCATTTGCTAGATGAGCCCTCCAGTTGGTCTCTACAGGATATGGGTAGATGTAACTTGATCCACAAAGACAATCAAAGATTGGTCTACCAAAACATTCACAAAGAAGGGTTAATGGTAGTTTTCTTAGAATCCCTCGTACTTTCCAACAAAGAATCTATAAAAAAGAGTTCATTCAAAAAGTTTTATTCAAAAAGTTTTATTCAAAAAGGAAAAAATGACTTCTTGTAAGCGAGTCTTATTCGCTTGTTTCTGAAAGTATCAAATATATCTTCTACATCAGAGTCATCACTATCTTCTACATGAGAATCACTACTAGTTTCCCTACTACTACTATCTTCTACATCAGAATCACTACTAGTTTCATCATGCCTTACTAAATTAATTATACGGGCTTTACAAGTTACTTGTTTAATAAAACAGCCATAGACGTTCCTTACTCTTTCATTACCAACGTGTACATGTACTATAGGACATTAACTCCACCCAAATCTTGACCAAAGGTAGATTAAAACCTATTAAGAAAGGAAGTTAACTAAGCGTGAAGTGTTTACAAAATTAGTATCATATTTTAACCCTGAACGTGATCTTATCCATTGAACAAAATGATAACATTCTACTTTTGGGCAGTGATTAAGAGGATGCTTATGATTACCACAAGAAGATACAGTGTACAAACGAGGTAGAGAGTCAAACTTAGGACAGTTTACAATTTCAAGGTTCCAATGGGGAATATTGAGTTCTTGTAACAAATCACGTTCAATAATTCCTCCTTTGTAAGCCATGTAAGGTCTCTCAGATGAACAAAGTTTGTTGTAAAGAGTTAAAACATCCTGTTTTAGTTTTTTAAAAGGTCGAGCATTTTCACTTCTTTTAGGATAATAAAGTAAACCGTGAATATGTTTCATCACATAATGCACACATCGTTTATCTTCGGCTGATAATGCACTATAAAGAACTTGAGGATGATAATGATACGAATCACAGTCGTTAGGGTCACACACTGAACAATATCCTACTTCACGAGGAATGAAACCAAACTTCTTGCTTCTAAATCCTTCGAGGTCTACTACGCCACAGGTGTTGTGAAGTCCAGGGTTTTCAAGGTTGCTTTTCTCCAAGCTGCAGCATTTTTTGCCAGAAGAGGTTGATTTAGCCACTGGAAAAAATGACAGCCTGTCTTGATGGTTTTGTCTTTTGTGGTGAACTTGCATGCCAAATAAAACCTTCCAGGATTCTTTTGAGAGTTACTTTTACCAAGTTTTAAACTGTTGTAACCTTCATGCTCACAGTAACAAATGAAGGGCAAAGTGATTTCCAAGTTTTCATTTGGGTTTTCTTTATAACACTTGTTGAGTTGCCTTCGTAACGTAGTGATCCAATCATCTACCTTGTCGACACCACAAAAGAAAGGACAGGCTGTAACAGGGCATTTGAAGTACTCCCAGTTATTTGCAGAAAGGCGATACTCCACATTTACAGTAGGATGAAAAGGACAGGGTCGAATTTTGTCGTCGTATTTTCCTTCCAACAAGTTATTTACCATTTGGGAAAACTGAGGAACAATACATTCCTCAGTTTGCACATCTGCTGCTACGGCTTGGAGGGTATCTTCCTTGGAGAACTTTACTTTTTTCTGAGGAGGATGTTGGGTAATTGATTGACAGGCTTTGTATTGTTCCATGTCATGAAATTCCAATCTATCACCAAGTTGAGTGTGCTTACCTCCATATTTTTTTCTCTGCAGCCTTGCACTCTCTCTTGCTAGAGATTGATGAAAAGAAGGTTGTGGCAGGGTCTTTATACAGCCCGACATCTTGTAAAAAATGATGTTTGAGTAGAAAAATCGAGCCTTTTTATAAATGTTATGAACCAATGAAAATGTAGTGCCAGACCCTTACGTTTTTTTTTATCAGACAACAAAGGAGTTTGTAGTATCAGACAACAAAGGAGTTTGTAGTACCAGACAACAAAAGAAATCTGTAGTATCAGACAGTAATAAGAGAACTTGAGTCTCCTACTAGAAAATAATCACACTCTCTTATAGGAAATGGAGCTCTTATGTAGGTATGGGGATATGAAAGTATAGATTGATCGTAGGAGGGAGGGGGTTTTGTTTCAAGAACTTTTAATAATAACTTTGTTGACCAAAGCGTTTTATATTTTGCCAAAGTGCTGTAGTGCCAATGGTACCGTTTCTTCGTAGATCCTTTACACCACCAACCGTTCAACATTCTTTTCATTTGTCCTGGGAATAGTTGTTCCGCGTATACTTGAAGGATCTAGTAGTAATAATGAAAACGGTTATTAAAAGGAAATGGAAGTCTTCCTGAGGGATTATCATGTTGATATGCTAGGTATATATCAATATCACTACAAATGACCGGAGGTTCTGTTTCAAGTATCTTTAACGCAGGTCTTCTCACGTTTCTTGTTCCTAGAAAAGCTTTTTTAATCAATAAATTACGATAATGCCAATGATATCGGTGACTTGTAGATCCTTCACACCACCATCCATCACGCACTACTTTCCAAGCTTCATCACAGTCTACGAATGTTTGAAGAATCTAGGAAAAGAAAAAATCAATATCTTCTTCTATTCGTCTAAAACTTGCACAGTTGTACGATTGCACTTTTTGTAAGGTTTCAAGATTGCATGCTTTGAAACGACCCACACCAATAGGGGCTAGAGGGTCATGAAGGTGCATACATATAATCACAGGAGGTGGTAACTCATAGCCAGTGTTATCAGTAGATCGCCTCTGACAAAAGGTGTATTGAGCTGCTCTGATTTCTACACGAGGACATTTTATCTAAAAAAGAGAGAGAAATGAAAATAGTTTGGTATGTATTGAGAATCTTAACGAGAGGTATTGCTCCTCCAGGAAGTGAAGAGAGTCAAACTATTGAACAAAAAATTTTGGAAGAAGGTGAAGATACTGTTCCTGAAGAAGATGAAGTGGATTTGTTTGAGATTAGCATGCAAAAATCACCACGAAGTTGGGGTCATTTTCTTGCTTATGTTTATAGGCTTCTTAAATTTTATGATTCTGATGAAGCTTGGGTTCGATATGAACAAGTGAACCGTAGAAGGCCTGATTTGGTTCCTCGGTTTATTGTCTTTGTTGTACAGAGTCTGGGTTATATATGTTGTAGATGGATTAGAAACTCTTGTAGAAGGCATGGGTAAGTCCAAGGAACTGAACCGTATACGTAAAGACTATCATGATCCTAGGCAGAAGGGGAGTCTAGGAGGAATTTATAGATATGCTCGTATGAACAAAATTCCTGTGAAGACTGTTAAGAAGGCTTTAGAAAGAGACATTGCCTATACACTACATAAGCCTGTGCGTAGAAAATTTCCTACTTCTAGAGTGCTAGTGGGATACTTAGATCACCAATGGGTAGCCGATTTGGTTGATATGCAAAAACTAAGTAAGTACAATAAGGGAAACAAGTATCTTTTAACAGTTATTGACGCCCTTTCAAAATATGCTTGGATAGAACCTATTCATGATAAATCTGGACCTAAGATGAAACAAGGGTGGATCAATATTCTGATACGTAGTGCCCCACGTCAGCCTTATCAATTGCAAACAGACAAGGGAAAAGAATTCTACAATACGCATGTACAGGACCTTTTTAGACGAAAAGGTATACGACACTTTTCAACGTCTGGGGATTCCAAAGGTTCTATCATAGAACGATTTCATCGCACCATGAAAAGTCGAATGTATAAGTATTTTACAGCAGCAAACACACACAAGTACATTGATGTATTACAAGAACTAGTGAAGGGATACAATGCCACGTATCATACAAGTATCGAAGTGGCTCCTGAAGAAGTGACAGAAGAGACAGAAAAACAAGCTTGGCTTAACTTATATAGAAAATCCAATGTATTTTCACAATTTCCTAAATTCCAGGAAGGAGATTATGTACGTCTCAGTAAAGCTGTTAGACCTTTCAAAAAAGGGTATTTACCTCAATGGACCGAAGAGGTATTTGAAGTGTCTAGAGTAGACACTTCGTCATTTGGACCTGTGACGTATAAGGTAAAGGAATTAGGTGGTACACCTATTGTGGGCACATTTTACACCGAAGAATTGCAAAAAGTTCATGTGGATGACGATACAATTTGGCGAGTTGACAAAGTGTTGCAGCGTCGCGGAAATCAATTGAAGGTTCACTGGAAAGGGTGGCCTACCAAATACGACAGTTGGATTCACAAAAACGATCTTAGAAAAGCATGAACCAAGATCATTTTCAGGTGCTTGTTCCTAGTAATTCGTCTTTGGATGAGTTTCCCAACAATTCGAGCAGTAAATTTAAAGTACGATTTCCTCAACGTATTGATTTGAAAGGAAATCATTGGGAAGTCGGTCTGCTAGGAGCTACATTACCTGATGACACTAGTGATAAAATTGTGAACCTATTGGGTTATGATGACTATGATGATCTTCCCTCAAATCACAAACTTACCACTACTCTAAAGAACACTCCTGTAGTTGAACTTGTTACGGTCAAGGCCACTTCTTCATGGAGTCTTGATGTAGCATCGACTCTTAGACTTTTTCAGTTTCAATTAGCGGAAATGGAAACTTCTACAGGAGAATCTTTCATGAGATCCACGGCAAATTACTTCGTAAGAGGTTTTTCAGAAAGCCTGAGGTCGTCAAACAATTTCATCGAAAACAGCGCAACAAAGAAAAGGCTTGTACCAGGACGCTATCCAAAGTCCAATGGTAGTACCATGGATCTTGTCTTGGATAACTCCAAGTTGGACCTTTTGAGTTCACTTGAAAGACCTATTTTCACCATTAGGACGGACCTTGCCTTAAAAATGGGGTGGTTAAAGTACCTTGTCTCGAGCTCATTGTTACAATATTCACTTGGACCTAATCTTGTGCCTATGGACATCAACGGGCAAATACCTACGGATTCAAACTACACTACAGGTTTCACCAATAATCTAGGGGTGAAGCTTTTTAATATAGCTGGAGGAAAAATGACTCTGTGCCCTGCATTTAATTGGAAATTTACCAACCTCAATGCAGCGTACGACCGAATGAGAGGTGCTCCTTCGAGAACTCTGAGAATCTACAGTGATGTTGCAGCAAGCAGCATGGTTGGCGGTTAGATCACAGATCTGTTGAGAGAGGTGCCTTATACCCGTAGGGAAAGAGGGTCTGTGTACGTTGAACCAAGGCACGTTCATTATCAAAAAGTGAGAAGTAATGTCATGGAAACAGCACAGTTTCACATTACAGAAGAAAATGGTACTCTTGCAGACTTTGTTAGCAAAAAAATATCCAGTGTCACGCTACATTTTAAAAACAATGTATAAAAACAAAGCAAGACTCTAATTAATCTCATTTATTACTCAAGATGCGCGGAGGAAGCTTATATCGATTTAGCGGTCAAACTGGAGCAGGTGTTGGGAGTTATTTTGAAAACTTTGCTGAAGAATTAGCTACTGAAGGAGCCAAAGAAGCTTTAAAAGGTGTAGACGTCAATCATCTCATACGTCAAGGTGTTGACGAGGGTGTTAGTAGCATCGATACAAAAACACTTAAGACCCAGGCTAAAAAGAACTTCAAAAAAGGGGTCAAAAAAGGACTCAAACGTAAAGTTAAAAAGTCTGCTCCAGGACGAGCTGTAAAACGTGTATAAGACATCTTTGGATGAAAAAATGGGATACGTTCATCGTACAAAAACAAGACTTCATATTGCTCCTAAAGGCATGCGAGGAAGTGGTATGACTCCTCAGGAACTAGCGAACATGATTCTTAGAGGTAAGGGGAGCTCTCGAGGTATAAATAGAAGACATTTAACACATCGTAGCAGTCGACGTCGTCGTAAGAGAGGAAGAAGAAGAAGAAAAAGACGTTAGCTATGGATTTGGTCCCGTTCAAGGGATCTAAAGCTGTGTACGGTAATGAAATTCAACTATTTAATTTACCTGCAACTGACTTGACTATAAAGGAAAAACGTTTAGTGCAATACACACCTGTATCTGATAATATCACCCCTGTGGAGTTTGTCATTCCTGCCTCAGACAAATTTGTGGACTTGGATCACTCATTCTTCAAAGCCAAAATACAAATTGTGAAGGGAGATGGCAGTAACATTGCTGCTGCTGAGACACTGTTTCCTACCATCAATGGTATACATTCCATGATCAGACAGTTTACGGTAACGTGGAATGGACTGCTTTTGAATCAGCAAGCAGACACGTACAGTTTGCAAGCATACTTGACTACAATTCTTAATTACACCCCAAAAGAAGCAGGAACAATTCTTCGCCCAGAAGGATGGTGGCCCGTGGACACAGAGACAGGTCTTGCCCCTATTAACCCTCCAGAAGAACTAACTGCCAATAAATATAGTAACGGATTGATCACCGCTGACGGTGCTGATCATGCCCATTTCACAGCTTTAACAAACGAGGAAAAAGCCTTTGTGAGAGCCAGTTCATAAGAAAAAAAGAGAATTGATGGGGGAAAATGGAGGACCTACACTTTCAGACCTATGCACGAGATTTTTTATACTCAGAGACTTGTTCCTCCAGGAGTGGAAATGAAGTTTTTCTTTCATTTCAACCCAGCAACATACTACTTGAACGGTGCAGATGCTGATGGTACAAGAGACCTTCGAAAAGCAAACGTTGAATTTGAGTTTCACATGGTTTCATGTAAACTCTTTGATTCCGTCTACCAGAAAATCAGTCACCTGAGACATGTTCAAAGACTTAGTGTCAAGATGCCCACCTCACGTACAGAGATACGGCATTTTACTTTGCCTCAGAACGTCAGAGACTTCAAGGAGGGAAACTTGTTCCATGGAAGGATACCTCAGCGTGTGGTAGTGGGTCTGCGTCATCCCGATGCTATGAATG
The DNA here is from genome assembly GCA_025331085.2 of Zoanthus sociatus. Lineage (NCBI taxonomy): Eukaryota > Metazoa > Cnidaria > Anthozoa > Zoantharia > Zoanthidae > Zoanthus > Zoanthus sociatus. The sequence goes on from JAOBAY020050724.1 coordinate 9,293, forward strand.
GAAATCTTTTGCATTATCCTTTTGCTTTTCGAAAGTTTGGGATGTTGAGGATCAAGCAAATGATTGGTGGAGAAGAGTACCCTTACAAGGTTCTTGAACTCAATCACGACAATGATCAAAAAGACGAAGACGGGTATTTTAGGCTTGTAGAGGCCGGAGGATTTAAAAGACGTATCATGGAGCCTATGATTACCCCTGAAATGTGGGGTCATGGACATACATGCACATTGTATGTATGGGATAACACAGGTTCAAGAAATGGTGACGGGCCAGCCTTGAATCCTAGACAACATGGAGACGTTCGCATTGAATTTGAACTGGGAGCAAACGTAAATCATCCTATAGCTGTAACGATTTATGGGCAGTTCGACAATGTGATTAGCATTGATCCTAACGGAGCCGTCCTGTATGACATCTACACTTAATCATGGACTTCTATCCTGTCAGCACAAATGAATTACATTCATTGGCTCTCAAAGAAAAAACCTTGACACCTCATTTTGTAGGGGTTTTTGCTGCCGATAAATTACCCAAGCACCCTCTGCATAGTAAACCTCAAGCCTATATTGTAAACACAGATCCTCAAGCCCAATCTGGACAACATTGGATTGCTTTATGGACCGATAAGAAAGTATGCCAAAAAATGGATAGTTATGGCGTTCCTCTAACCACTTACAAAGCAAAAGAAATAGAAAAGTGGATACGTGATCACTTTGATGTTCTAGAAAGTAATTCTAGAAGTCTACAAGCTATTAATAGTGCTACTTGCGGTCATTATGCCTTAAAGTATCTTATTGAAAAAAGTCAAGGTAAAACCCTGAGACTTTTTGGAACAATTTGATCCTTATGATTACGTCAGGAATGACGCACATATAGCTCGATGGATGAAGTATAAAATGCTAAAGCAACATCAAAACTAACTAGATGTGTAGACTGGTTAAGAGACAACATGGAGGGAAAACCAGCAGCATGTCAAATTGATAATCTATTAGATGTCATTAAAGATTCAGCTAACTTAGAACTTTATAAAAACATTTTAGGTTATAAGAATCTTTATACTTCAAGACAGTTACAACTTCTAAAACAAGAACAATTTCATTGGACAACTATGAATGATGAGTATGTGAATGTTCGCAAAGCTGTATTTGAGGCTTTTTTCAACTACGTTGAGTTTCTCCAAAAGCAAAGAGAAGAACTTGTAACATCCATGAGAGACCAGGTTGCAGTAACTTGTAACTATTTAACCTTTATGAGCTTGAAACAAAAGAAAATGCGTGAAAAAGAATATGAAACAGAAGAAGAAGAAATGGAAGTAGATAAAAAGAAGAAGAAGAAGAAGAAGAAGAAAACTAAGTGTTACGATCAATTGGCCTTAGACATAGGTCAGGACTTGGATAACCTTACTTTTCAAGAGAACTAGTTCATGGACACTATGATATTGTAAACGTAGATTAGATAAAAAAATCAATAAAAGAGATAGTCTTTATACAATTGGTGTCATTATGTATTTCCGTACACCTTCGTCCATACTAATAGCAGGACCTTCAGGGTGTGGTAAGACTTTTTTTGTTAGCAAATTATTAAGTAATCCTGCACGTTATTTTAGAGGGTTACCTCACAATCTCCATTATTGTTATCAAATATGGCAACCTATCTTTGAAAACTTACAAAAGAAGGGAGTTATTTTTCATCAAGGAACTCCTAAAGGAGACGATTTAGATAGATGGTTCACTGTAGAAAAACAAAAGGGAAAGTGGGTTAAGAGAAAAACACCTGGATGATTACTTGTGTTAGATGACTTGATGGAAGAAAGCAGTAGAGATTCTCAAGTCATGAATCTTTTTACAGTGGATTCACATCATCGTAACATTACTGTTTTGTATCTTGTTCAAGACTTGTTTCCACCAGGACCTAATTCAAAGACAATTTCGCGAAATGTTCAATACATTGTGGCTTTTAAGAATCCTCGCGATAATGTGGGTATACGGAATCTATTGCAACAAATTTATCCAGATAAAAAAGACATGCATGATGTCTTAAAAGTGTATAAACAGGCTACAAAAGAACCTTATACTTATTTAATGTTTGACTTGCATCCTGCATCACCAGATAAATATCGATTATTTTCCAAGCTCTTGGATGATGAAGGAATAACTAGAACATTTTCATTTCCTAACGATGCCGAGCACACGAGGGACAAGGCACCATGTACACAGTCCGAGAGAAAGGGAACGAGCCAGACGAAGGGCAAGAGAGTTCGAAGAACAGAACAGACAAAGAAGAAGAGTAGCAAGAGAGTTCGAAGAACATAGTACTAGCAATCCCACACCTAGAACTAGTACTCCAATACCTGGACCAAGACCAGTATCTGCTCCCCTTCCTGGGGCAGACGATGAATTTAATCCTGAAGCTTTTTTACATGAAACTTTTAGAGATCGAACAACGTCCATCACTATAAATCCTCAGAATACTATCACAACTTCTAATTTTCGATCTGTTCCTGCACCGCGACAAACAAGATCTATGATCAGAACTACCAACATTCCCATGAATCTTCAAAATACAATTAGTACATCTGTTGGAGCAGGGTCTCGAAGTTACAGGGATTTAGATGATCCAACAACGTGGACACGTAGATCGGCTACTCATTCCACAACAACTACAGTAAATTATGACAGAGAACTACAACGTGAACAAGCACGTCAAGAAAGACAAAGAAATGCTAACAGAGGCGATGCCTCGATGTTAAGTGACCGCCTTGATCCTTACTTTAATCCTTATACTAGTCGCGATGACGATCTTGACACCTCACCTCTGCATGAACAACCTCCCTCTGTTCAGGAAGAAACTTTAGAAGAAGGTATAGCTCCTCGCCGCGAATCTCCTCCGCAACAGGGTAGAAGAGATGCCCAACATACAGAAAACCAAACTTACCTTGATCAAGTTGTGGCTCAATTACGTGAAGATGACAATCAGCGTAATGCTCATCGTAACATTCATGCTGTCACACATACCAATACCATCACAACAGTATATAAAGACGGTCGAAGACCCTTAGTTAGACGAACATCTACACGTACAGCTGGGGGTAACGTTCCAAGAGATCGTGGACGTGGACGTGGACGTGGACGTGGAAGCGGTCGTGGTACTCCAACAACAACAACATGAAAGATCTCTATAGTGAATATCATTTTTACTGGTGGTGTCATAGACAGCATCATCTTAAACTCAAAAAGGAAAAACTATTTTTAACTATCTTTTGCTTGATTACCCTCACGGCCAGTCAAATTGTGGGCCCCGTAATTCAAAATGTTTGGGTCATGTGTGGGTTAACCATGTGTTCAGTAATCCTCAAAGGGATTCTGGACTACAAAAAGTACGAGAGTAAAGTAAATCTCACACGAGTGGCCTATACATCCTATGCTAAATGTTTGGTTGATCGTGACAATGTGGACCCTAAAGAAATACAATGGACTCATGCCGCAATGATTGATTTGGCTCCTGTGATTCCAGATAACATACGGCTTAAGTATGGTGAATTTACAGACTACACAGATCACGTGGATGGTATAAAAGGAGCGTCTACAATTACTCTACAAGACTTTCCGATACCATCATGTACCGTAAGCGTCGAGTCACTCCCAGACACCATCGAAGAGCCAAAAGAAGAAGAAGAGGGGGTGTGAGACGTAAAAGGCGTCGCCAAAGGGGTGGTTTTCTATTTGACATTATTGCAGCACCTTATAAACTCTTGTCAAAAATAAAAGTTCCATCCTCCTGGGCTAAATGAAGGTAAAAAAATACTTACTATTTGCCATAGTAACCAAACGACTCGCCTGCATAACAAATTACTTTTTGATACAGCATAAAAAAATGGCAGCACTTATAAGTAAGCCTGTACGATGAAGCAGTCACCCTTTCATAAGCAACAAGATGACGATGAGGATTGAACCTTTTGAACCTTTCTAACTTTATGGGAATCTGTAAAGAAGAAAAACTTACCTTCAGAAGGGGTGATACATTATACCCCTATACCAATCCCAATTCCCATTCTCAACTATTTGGTCCACCAGTTCAATATCATAGTAGTAGACAAATGAACATTTAAACTTTTGAATTGTTTGAAAATTTGCGGTAACACGCTTCACATCAATGACATGTCTGTGAGCAAGGGGGCACAGTTTGATAACCTATAAAAAGAAGAATAAAACCTACCTTCACTAATCTTCAAAGAAGGGGTGAGACTTAACCGGCAGACCCCAGGCCCAGTTACCATTTACAAGTACATCACATTTTTTTATTACACCAGGCTCTAATTCAAAGTAGAGCTCATAGAAACATTCGAACTTTTGAACGTTATTCCAGTTTTCCGTAACACGTTTCATATCAACGATATGCCTGTGCATTAGGATCCACCATTTGGTAAGCTATATAAGGCGAAGAGAAAAAAGAAAAAATTAAAAGATGGCATTCCTCAGACGGGGAAGAAGGAGAAGAAGAAGAAGAGCTGTCGGTCGCTCTATCATACGAAGAAGAATGAGGTCAAGAAGAAGAAGACCTCAAAGAGGAGGTTTTTTTGGTCCTCGTAGGACAATATTTCAAGCTATTGAAGATGCTTTTAGTTGATTTCTATATAAGTAGAGGGGCATTACACATATCTATATAAGATGCCAAGACGTCGAAGAAGACAGAGGCGATCTACACGTAGACGTAGACGTATCAAAGGAATTCGAACTTTACCTTTTCACAGAGGTGTTTATAGATATCATTCTAAACAAATTGGTGGAAACTTTTTTAAAGATCTTATTAACGGAATCTTTGGAAAAGTGTGGCATTAATGAGCAAAAGAAGAGGAAGAAGAAGAAGAAAAGGACAACGGGGAAGAGGTTTACGTGTTTTCAAACCCAAGAAACGTGGGGGTCAATCAGGAAGAGGATTTGCCCAAGCGGCTATGATAGGTCTTAGTCTCTTACCTTTATTGATGAACAAATGAAACGACGCAGAACAACCAAGAAAACAAAGAAAAGGGGGCAAAGAGGAGGTATTATAGGGGACATTTATCCAGATGTTTTTCCTCGCACCTCTCCTTGGAATCCTCGATTTCGTCAACAAGCCGGTGCAGGATTAGCTATAGCTTTTCGTTCTTTACCTACCCTTTTACGGCGATTAGGACCTCAACTGGCCCGCCTAACACGAAGTTTTCGAACACCTAAAACAGGACTTCAAGCCTATAAAAGTCAAGCCCGAAATCTTGCACGGAGTGCTCACAAGCAAGCGAGACGAACGCATAAAAACATACGAAAATTAGCTACTAAAAAGAATCTAAAACGAGCAGCCAAAGCCGGAGCCATAGCTGCAGGAACTGGAGCCATTGGTGGAGCAGCCCAATACGGAATACAAAAATTGTTGAGAGGTAATAATAATAATGAAGACTAAACCCTTAAGTCAACGTTTGGCAAGACAGGCTAGTTTTCTAGAAGATATTACAAAACCAAACATGCATCATCTACTTAGGCAGCAAAAACTACAATACGCTAGCAAAGACGAAATTAATGCTTTGAGTGAAATTGTTTTAAACACTTTGAAAGGTAACCTTCCCGTGGACCCCCCAACAATGGCTCGTTTAAAATCGTATAAAGACCCTTTGCGAATCATTGGAGGTGAGAAATCGTCTTTGGCAGAGCGGCGATCAGAACTTGTTAAACGACGAGGAAATGGAAAATTTTGGAATACTATGAGAGATTTGTGTGACTGTGTATTGTAACTATGGAAGAATCATTAATCATACCTAAAAAAGAACTAGCAAACGATGTAGAATACTACAAAGGACAACTAACAGGGAGTGCCTGGTTAAATAGAGCAAGTGAACTGGCTGCAGCCAAAAAAAGGATTTTAAACGACAAATCACTTCCTCCTGAAGAGGTAGTGAGAAGGATAAAACCCTTGAGTCGCCAGATCTTGCATGCTAACAAAAAGTTACGTCAAATTCCCACGGCTGGAGCTGGAGGAGGTGACAACGAAGACGATGAAGAGGATGGTGCAGGGGATCTAGCAAGCACTAATATTGAAAAATGGTTAAAACGTATTGCAAGTACATTACCAAAACGTCCCAAGACTACCCCTGGAACTACTCCTAGAACTACAACAATAGGAGGACCCTCTACCTCTACAAAAAGAAAAACTCCAACACGAAAACTTTTTCCGTATGATGCTGATTCTGATACTGAGGATGTTAATATTGATGAACCAATATTTCCCTCATTCACTTCAAAAAAGAGAAAAAAAATAACTCCATATACTACTACAGATACTGATGATGAAGAGATAATATATGAACATCCCTCAACAAAGAAGAAATCAAGCAAAAAACAAAGTAGCAGTCTGCTAGGAAGCATGTTTGAGGGAGCAAGAGACTCTCTTCTTGGTAGAGGTAAACGGCCTAAAAAACCTACAGTGAGATACACCCCATCACAGTCGGGGAGAGGATTCGCTATAAATAGAAGGCCCAGACCCACTCACTGGATACCATTTCATGACTAAAAACGTAATGACTAAACGTAGAAAAAGAAAAACAAGAGCAAGTAGACGCCGAAGCAGACGGCAACGCGGACGGGGAATTGATATTCAGAAGATTTTGGCAAAACCTGGTATTGAATGGCACGTCCCTGGTTATCAATTCTTAGGACCTGGAACAAAGCTAGAAAAACGTTTGAAAAGGGGTGACAAGGGAATCAACCGTTTGGATCGTATTGCCCGACAACATGACATTGACTACAGTATATCAAAGAACTTGAGGGACAAGCACAAGGCTGACCGTAAAATGATAAAAAGTATCAACAATCTACCAGGAAGAAAGTCCCTTACTGAACACATCATCAAGAAATTCATACAAGGCAAAGTGTTTTTGAACATTTAATACAAAATGTAATGTCTTTTTTACAAAATATATATCATGTAACGTATATTTTTTATTAAAAAAAAGTTACTTGTTATATCAAGCTGTATCTTGTATTATATTAGGTTACATATTACATATATTTCCAAAAAATTTTCTACGCCACTCATCTAATCTTTCTTTAGTACAAGTACAAAAACATTGTCTTTCTACATATGTTGCAAAAGGCAGCTCCTCTAAATTAAAATAAAAATAATCCTCCATATTTGGATTGTAACCTAACTCTTCTAGTTTTTCTACTTCAGACATGGTTAAAAAACAACATGGATAACCATTTAAACAGCATCCATAGGTTGAACGTTTTGGATATTTGTAGATGTGATCCTGACAAAAGAAGAGATTTTTAGGGCACTTGTTTATAACCAATTTCATACGTCCCTGAGTTTTAATCTAAAAAAAAATAAAAAATAAATCTTAATAATAACCTATACTAAACATAGTTGTCTCTTTGCAGTTATAAGGATTTATATATTCGGTTAAAACAAAAACATAATTACTGCTACTGTGAGATCTTTCTGAACAGATTAGTGAAACAGCATAAGGAGTTCCTTGAGGATCCTTGCCACAACTAAATGCATGCTTATGATGATAGTCTAGCAGTCTCTTAAATCTTTTTTGTAAAAAGGTATATCCTTCCTCTACAAATCCAATCTAAAAATCAAGAAATAAAAAAATCAAAACTCAAGATTCTCATCATGAACATAATAATAATAAAACACCTTCTCTTTTTCTTTTTTGCAAAAAACACATTTCATTTTTATTTTATTAATTCTATAGTCTTTAACCAGGTCTAGACAATGCTGGTGCATTGTCAAAAGTTCCTCAAGTTTTAAAATGCCTGTTTTAAGGCAGAACTGTACTTGTCCAACAAGTATAAGCTATAAAGATAAAAAAAATAAAAATCAAACTTCAATAAAATATTTAGTCTCTTGCTTTGTAAAATATACTATTCTATCTTCACTTGAATAAAAATATCTATCTCCTAAATAATAATAAACATTCAGTTCTGGATCTATACAACAAAAATGTTCACTAAAACGATTTACATAGGGAAAACCTGGATACTTTACTATTCTATTAAGATGCGTATGCCATTTAAGTTGTTTTTCGTTATAATCCTCATATTTGCGAGGCATCAACTATAAAAAGAAAAAATCAAACATAAATCAACCTCTCACGAACATTATTACTTATTTCATTATCTTCAGAATCAGAATCAAAATCAGAATCAAATTCATTCTCAAGAACATCGTATACATGTACAGAATAGTAAGGTGCTGAAGAACAATAAAGTTCATGAGCTTCATGCTCCTTTCTACATAAATATTGTTCCATAAAAATTTCATAAGTGCCATCTTGAAATGTTGCTTTCCAAGTTTTTTCATAATGAATATGATCCATTCCTTTGTCCCACCCTTTTTTATACAAAAGAATATCTCCAGGTAAATAAATCTATAAAAAAGATAGAAAACTGCTCTTGTTTTTCTTTTAACATAATAAAAATGATAAAATGATAAAAAAAATAACTTACGGTTCCGTGCTCCTCACATCGAGGGAGCTTTCCATGCTCCTCATGTAATTGCCGAATATGCTCTCTTTTCTTATATTTGATGGCAGCCAAGAGATCCTCCATGTACGGAAGGCATTTGATCATGTTTCCTACCAAATTTTTCTCAACGGACACATGAGAGAAGGAACCTTCAACAAACACATCCTCGTACCATCTTTCGAAGATTTCCTTCTCACATTCTGGCAAATCGGGATCTAATCCATCATCCCATCTCTGGCAAGCTCTTACTCTTTTTTCGATAGCCGCTCCAACCAAATGATTTAATTTTGGGGGGCTTGTTTCTTTGGGAAGTTGTACAACTGTTGGTACCCACATGGAGGTTCCCGGACGTACTCCTTCAAATTCCCTCTCAGCTCTTGTAGAATAATATTTGTGATCTCTAAAGACCCCAGCTTGTTTCATCCAAGTATATTCTACATCTTCTTTGGCATTTTCTTTAATTCTCTTACAATTTCTCATAGAAAACCAACTATGCATTGAAACATCCTCGGGATCATCCAGTCCGTGCAGCACACCACAGGTTATATATTCTTCTCCGCTAATACTCACTTTTGTTTTGCATGGGGTGGTACATGGTTTGCAAAACATACATCCTCCCTCTTTGCAGGTTGAAGGATCGGTAGGAGCACCTTCATCTTCATCACTCATTTCAACCAGGGCTGCCACATTTATGATTTGCCAGACATAGTCCATGATTGATTCAATCTTGCATCTTATGCGACCTGTAAAAAATAAAATTTTTTTTTTAAAAAATAAAAAATTTTTAAGATAAAACATTTTTTTTTAAAAAAATAAAATTAAAAATTAAAAAGAATTACCTTGACTGTTAACGTCACTTGAATTCATTTTTCTTTTTTGCCAAAAAACAGAGGTTTGTCTAGCACCGCGATTCAAGCAAAAGTGTCATAGCAAGGGAGTGTCACAATTTATATGACCCCAACATCCTGACGTCATCCCTATTGTTCTCCTAAAAATAAATTTATAGGGGTACCCCCCCATCCCCCCGATGAATATTCCGACGTCATACATACGGGTCTTGAGCCTACAACTATAAAAGGAGAAGTTTTTTCTGACTGAGCGTGCACTTTTTTTTCCTTATCATGATCTTCATCAGACCTCGCATGTCATGGAAAGAAAGAAAAATGATGTTTCCTAAAGACAAGCAAGTCCAGAAAGGATACAAAGCATGGAAAAGAAAAGAACGTAGAGATAAACGGCATCAACTCAAACAGTTTTGTCATCGTGAGTTGGTTTTTTATGCATCATCATGAAACGGTCTTGCGATTCTGACGATGAACTAAATGCTGCTTATGATGATTACCTTGAGAGTGATACGAATCTTATTGATGTCAATGTTTATGACAGTGACGAGGAATTGTTGATAAATGAAAATCTTATTGACACCGATGCCTACGACAGTAATGAGGATTTATTGATAAATGTCGACGATTACGATCATCACTTTCGTGAAGAACAACACCGGAATACAAATCAAGTAAATATTGATCCCAGTGTTTTGCCTTTACCTGTAAATCAACAAGGCGGTGGTGGGGCAAATGAAGAAAATTTGTTTCGATTCAGGCTTGGAGCCATTCTTGATCGTAGATCAAAAAAAATGCAAGTACACGAGCAAGTTGTACCTGTTCATCTTGAACAGACTCGTCAATCTGATCCATCGTCACACACTTTATCGGAGGAGTTAGGGATAGCTCTTATTGCAGCTGTGCAATCGCTTTTACAACGATACGAGCGTGAAGGAACACCTCTTGATCCTCGAGACAAGATCTATTTTAGTTTGGAGTCTCAGTATTTAACTAATGTGTATGACGGTTGGAATTTAAGAGTTGATGAATGGAGGAATCCTAACAACGAAGCACGTATTGCTGCTATGTTGCAAAACCTAGCAAAGCTTTTAAATTCCAATGAAAGTATGAAAATGGACCAATCTTTTACAATGAGTTTGGTTGTAGTACGAGCCCTACCTCGTGGAGGAGGAAAAAAAAAGAAATCATACCATAAAATCATACCTGGTGAAGTCAATGCAACTAGTTTACCTCTAGAAAAGAAAAAATGTGTGGTACGTGTTCCAAGAGATGACAGGAACAGCTGTTGCGCAGAGGCTATCTGGATTTCTTACAAACATCATTGCTTAACTCCTTCACAGTTTAATAATGATTATCGTAGAAAATGTAGACAATGAAATATTGACTATTTGAGTGAAGTTGATAGTTTTCAACGAGAAGTGGGTGTACCTTTCGGTACCTTGTGTGGTCCTGAGGAATTACGTCAGTTTCAAGCTTACTTTCAACCTCTGGGGTACTATATTCTTGTGGTGGATGCTTCGCGGTGTTACCAAGCCTTCAGATACGGTGAAGGTAACGATGAAAGCAAAGCTTTAATTTTATTGTACCACGACAACCATTACAATGTTATCATTTCTATGAAGTCTTTTTTTTATAAAAAGCAATATTGTTTTCGCTGTTTAAAAGGATATGATCGTGTTGGATTACATCAGTGTTCAGCTAATATGGATCACTGTTCACGATGTTTGCAAGAGGGTTGTGTCGACTATGTTACCTATAGACAAACAAATCGCTTACCTGCAGGATTTAGCTGCTCTGAATGTAATTCGCGATTTTATGGACCCACCTGTTTTTCACAACATCAAAACAAAACGTATCAAGGGCTTGACGCAGACGAAACACATCTTGCAGTCTGTAAAACTGTGCAAATTTGTACATTTTGTGGCAAGCGTTCCTTCTATCACGGCAGGGAGATGTACAATCTCCAACATAAATGCTTTCATTCTGAATGTCCCTCATGTTTGGAGTATGTTAATTTAGCTGATCATAAATGCTTCATCCAAACTGAAGCTCAAATGGAGCAGAGAAAATTAAACCGTCAACAACGTCGCAGGGATCAAGCTGAGTTACGTGCTCGTATGAGAGGTTATACACAACGAAGGCAAGCACAACCTTCATGTTCTACAGTAGATCCTATTGAACATAATACCGTGTACTTCGATATCGAAACTATGCAAGTCCCTGATGAAGATGATTCCTCTCAGCTAAAAAGGCACGTACCTAATCTTGTAGTGGCTGGTTCTCCTGATTGTGAACTACGTTCCTGGTATGGATCAAATTGTATCTCGGAATTCGTTTCATGGCTTGACACCTTTGTTAATGGTGATGATGAAAATGAAAACAGCGACAATGACGAGAACGACGACGACAATGATGAGGATTGTGATCCTAAAGTAAAATTGACTGTCATAGCTCACAATTTTCAGGGCTATGACAGTTACTTCATTATCCAGGAATATCAGCGAAGAGCTCGTTTTATTTCTCAAATAATAAATGGAGGTAAGATACTATCTCTCAAAGTTGGTACGTCCAAGAAGATACGGTTTTATTGACTCTATGTCATTTCTCACCATGCCTCTCGCTAAATTTACATCCACATTCGGCTTTGCCGAAAACGACGCAACTTTGAATCTGAAAAAAGGGTATTTTCCACACTTCTTCAACACTTTGGAAAATCAAGATTATGTGGGCCCTTTACCTGCACAAGAATTCTATCATCCCGAAGGTATGTCAGAAGATCGTTTTTCAGATTTTCAAACATGGTACCAAACAGTCTCAAGCAATCCCAATTATCAATTTCATTTTAGAAACCAATTACTTGAGTACTGTGAATCGGACGTTCGCTTGTTACGGGCGGGGTGCGAACGTTTCCGTGAGGAGTTCCAGAACATTGCTAATTTTGACCCTTTTGGTCACACTACAATTGCCTCTGCATGCTCTAAGGATTTACGCAAGTCTCGCCTAGAGCCAAATTCAATTGCCTCGGAACCTGTGAGTGGTTGGCGTACAAACACTAATCACTCAACTGTCTCCATCGAGTGGTTAGAGTGGCATGGTGAACAACTTGGACGTCCTATAAAGCATGCGCGAAATGAAGGCGAGCATGTTATTCATGTAGGAAGTAAACGATGGAGTGTCGACGGATATGACTGTGCAACAAATACTGTATATGAATTTTACGGATGTTTTTGGCATGGCTGTCCTCGCTGTTTTCCATTAGCTCGTAACGAGCCTCATTAACAGTTGAAACAGCTTACTTTTGATAATGTACACAAGGCCACACTGAATAGAGAGTACAAACTGCGGAGATTGGGTTACAATATTTGCACCATCTGGGAGTGTGACTGGGTAAATCAAAAGAACACTCAACCTGATCTGCAAGAAACCATTTCACGCTACAACATACAATCTCCTCTCAATCCTCGAGATGCTTTCTTCGGTGGGCATACAAATGCTGTTCGGCTTTACACGAATGAACCTCTTCACTACTACGATTTTACGTCCCTGTATCCTTGGGTGAACAAGTACAGTGAATATCCTATTGGACATCCTCAGTTCATCTACAGACCTGATCCTGACCCTCAAATGTCAACTTATTTTGGTATAGCCAAATGTACCATCTTACCACCCCAAGATCTATTTCATCCGGTCTTGCCCTACCGTTGCCAGCAAAAGCTTGTATTTCCTTTGTGCCGAGCATGCACAGAGGAAAACATTGACAAACCCCTTCTCGAGAAAGAATGGGTTTGCATGCACGCCCCCGAGCAACGGCAACTTACAGGAACCTGGTGCACGCCTGAGATAAAAAAAGCTGTCGAGAAAGGTTATACTATTATCACCCTTCACGAGGTATGGCACTTTCCTGAACGTAGATGTGGTTTATTTAAGAAGTATGTCGACACCTGGTTAAAACTAAAAGAAGAGGCCTCAGGATTCCCTGATCATTGTGCAACCGAGGAGCAACATCATCAACATGTCGCCGATTACTTTAATCATGAGGGTGTGGAATTAGATCTTGCTAACATTCATCCAAATCCAGGTAAACGTAATGTTCCTAAGTAGTGCTATCAAGGGATATAGTGTATATTTCGCGCAATTTTTTCGCGGGAATTTGGGTTGTCATGGAAACTGAT
>JAOBAY020050725.1:0-13361 GCA_025331085.2 Zoanthus sociatus
AAGGTGCTGCCTTTGCTCTAACATCTGCAAATGGTTAGACCTTCGCGTCTTCTCGGATAAGGACGTTAAACCGTAGACCTGTCCAGTCTCTCGATCTCTCTGTGGAGGGACTTAAAAAAACCCACACACTTCTCGCAAAGGGTGGGGTGGTGATCCCGGTGTTGTGGTCTGTTTCTTCAACTGAGGGCACTTCTTATCGGCTGCCAATTTAGGCCTTAACATGTGAATCGCTCAAGCGGACTTTCTAAGACCCTGTTAAAAAACCTATATATTTATTTGTAAAGCGCTTAGAGGTTTAGGATAAGCGCTATATAGATATTGTATTTATTTTACTATTTATTTAAAACTTTTTTTTAGGCTGGTTCTAGAGGGGACTGGGGAGAGAGAGCAAACAAAGACTTGAAGTTTACAAAAGGTATTTAATGATAAAGTTATGTTGGTAGTCCTTGCTATTTTCAGCTCATGTTGGTTATAATGATAATATGAGGATGAAGATGAAGGTCACAATGATTATGTTTAATAGTGTCATTTGTAATTTTACAAGATTGATGAATAGTTTTTGCATTAGAAGAAAAATTGACAAAACTTGCTCATGCATGCAATACATAAATTCCAGTTTTCTTGGTTTTTAAACTAGTAAATCGTAGTAGTATTTGTTTTGTTTGTGCTAATATAGTTTATAACACTGCTAGTGTTGCAGTGAAATGATATGTAGTGCACAAATTTTCCGGAGTAGTTGACGACAAATCTTCCTGAGGCTTGTACCAACATATTTGGTTACTTGGAAAAAAACTAGTGTAGGTCACATGAAGATCGTGACTTTTTGCCTGAATTATGCACATGGTTCGTACAGAGTCTGGAAACTGAAAAAAAGTCCGGAATTTATGGGCTCTAATTCTAGCGAATAAAATTTCGGAGATAAAGCCGCTTTAGGTTAAAGGAGTGAGTCCACGACTGTTCTGTGGCTGCATTTTGTGTTTGTTTAACTTAAAATATTGGACCTGTGACCTGCATTAACTATTCTCGAGTGAATTATTATTTATGGCCATAAATGCATTCAAAAGGAACCTTTCAATTAGTAATACTTTTGTTTTTTTTAAAGTGTTCATTACTAACCTTATTTTGAATCTGGAAAAGTCTTGAAAAAGGCTTGAATTGTGCTTGCAAAGATCTACACGAACCCTAACTGTTAGATATATCAAGGTTCCAGGTTCTTTTATTTCCTATATCTACAATTTACAGAGGTAATGAACAATAACTACATTGAGCCTAAAATAGGAGGCGCAGAAATAAACAACTTAAAAGGTTAAATGGGTGTTTCTGCACCTATAATTCAAACGCTAAGTTTTATAATATGTACAGAATATCAGTCTTTAGTATTAACCTAGCAGGTGAATAGCACTTTCCGCGCGCTCTGATTGGTTCATCAAACACCAGATATCCTGCGCTATTCACCAAAATGATTACGCGCGCTTCCCGTTTTGCTCCAGTTTCTAAAGAAGAAATTCATAAAATTATAAACGAGAAAGGAAGTCCTTTAAACATAAAAACGGCAACAAAAAGTGGTATTTTAGTGTTTAATGTACAGTTTTTATTCGCCTAAAATCAACAGCACAGCAGTTTTTATTGTTTACTAAATTTACGATATTTGTCTGTTTACAAACGCGTCTACTCATGCGAGGCCATGTTAACACAAAGAAAAATACAAAGTTTAACTTAATTTTGCAGCATGGTTTCAGTAACAAAATGAGTTTGTATAACCGCTATCGAGGAAATGACTACAGATAGATTTGAACAAGAGCCTCGAGAAATTTTACATGTTGGCAAGAAACAAGATGGCAGACATTATCACAAAGAAGTTTCTCACCTTTATTTGTGCAGCAATTCACAGCCATTTAAACCTTTCGCTACTGGGAATTTTTGTGATTTTGAACGATTTTTTGTATCACAACAATTAACTGGCATTCTCTAATCCATATTAGGCATTGCCATGAAAACATCCCACGTGGTGTAGTCCCCAGGCAGGGCTCGAAATTGCGACCGATACAGTCGCATTTGCGACTAAATTTTTCCATTTGCGACTAAAATTTCAACAGCAGTCGCAATTTTGCGACCAGCCATCATCACCGATACCTAAAAAACTAAAATAAAAATTATCAAAATCTTTCAGTAGTAAAAAAAAACAGCCCAAAACCATACATCCAGATCATTCATTTGCTTTTCAAAGTGCAATAAAGATGTCAAGAAGGAGTAAAGAACATATTTGGCTAATACTAATTACTAATTTTTTAATCATTTTATAGATAATGAGTTTTGAATAATTGAAAGCAATTACCATTAGCTGCTTTTGAATGTTATTTTGTCGCAGCTGTCATGGGCTATTTTTAATTTATATTTGCTTATTCTATAAATGAATGGGTAACACAAGATGTGATAGCATTTCCGGTCAATAAAACAAACCCTTACAACAAAACAGTGCTTTCTTGTTCTAAAATTTATTAATTTTGCAAGGCAAATAGGCTAGTGTGATGGAGACAGTAGTATTTACAGACTTGACAGATACAATTTACATCTTAAACTAACAATGAGATTGCAAACACTGACATTTTAAAAAATCTCTCCACAAAATCAGTTATTTAAATATTGAAACGTTCTTGAAAACAATAAATATTTATTAAGTGGCTTGATTTATTATTCAAACAAAACTTAAAAGTAACTCGGTGAATTTTGAAGCAAAAACAGGTTCATTAATTTCTAAAAACTGAAAAGAATTTCTGAAGATTGGCGAAAAAACAAGTCAACTGAAATGATTACTTTACAACATTACAATGTTTTGAATCAGAAACTACTTATGCAAAAGCGTTACTTAATGAATAATGGATTTAGAATTTAGAGAATAATTCTTTGTCTAAACCATAATTCTGTTTACAGGTCCATCCATGAAATATGACCATAAACGTCGCAAGAACTGAACTAAGAAAATAATTTTAAAAAAGGTAGTTTCCCTTATTTTCATACTTAAACGTCAAACATAACAGAAAGTGTCAGACTTATTCGAATGAGTTGAAATAAAATATTCTCACTGTCAGTCACTTTGAGTTGCCCGTGACCTTCAAATAGCAGTTGAATAACAAAAAAGGACGTACATATATATAGGTCGCTTTTTCATGGCATAAACCCAAGATTTATACTAAAAGCATAGGTATTCTCGTAAGAATATAAATAACCGTGCATCGTCTCTAAGAAATATTTTCAATCATACAGAACACGTTCGCGATCTTCGAGGTTGTCCATACCACGAGGTATTCTCATCAAATCGAACAACGCTCATTCATTTCTGATCAATTGCAACTTCTTCGAAAATCCTTGGGTTGAATTTTAAAATTTTCAAAACCTTTAAAACGTTGATCTAATTACTCGATTTTACTTTAAATCTAATATTGGTACATATCGTCGTAAATCCCTTTGGGTTTAGATTGTGAGTGATGGTCGTTTTTCCGTGGTCCTGGTGTACCAACCTGCATCGCGTTCGAACCCGCAGAAGCACTAGCTTGTGCAGCTTTCTGCTTCAACATAGTCCAGTCAAAGATATAATCATATTGATAATTTAGGGTTCGAAATAAAATTCGAAAAAGCTGTCGGAGGTACATATAGTCAGGAGCTTCTTCGAAACGCAATCCACGGCAGTAGTTGAGATACATGGCAAACTCTGCCGGAAAGCCTTTACACAAAACTTCAACCGGAGTCGACATCTTTTTCTCGCTAATTTTCTCGTATTTCTGCTTCTTTGTAGCGGCCTTCAGGCCCTGCCAAGGAAGGCTAGTTCGGTTGAAATACATCAAAACATATCCCAAAGACTCCATATCATCTCTTCGGGATTGCTCGATCCCTAAATGTGCGTTTATACTCGCATAACGCGCGGTGCCAGTCAAATTTTTATCCTCGCGATATGGAATGTGCTGCTTTGAGCGATTATCGCGGTATTTCTTTGCTAAACCGAAATCGATGAGGTATAATTTATTGCAATGCTTTCCAACGCCCATTAAGAAGTTGTCTGGTTTAATATCTCGGTGAATAAAGTTCTTGTTGTGGACATATTCAACACGACTGATCATTTGGTCCGCCAACATCAGAACGGTTTTCATTGTAAACCGACGCGAACAAAAATTGAAAAGGTCTTCTAAACTTGGTCCCAATAAATCCATGACAAGAACATTGTAGTCTTTCTCCTGGCCATACCAACGTACAGTAGGAATTCCAACACCTCCTTGCAGAATTTTATACAGTTTGGATTCATACAGGAGCTGTGGATGTCTCGCTTTCTGCGGTTCCAATTTGACGGCAACTTCCTCGTTATTTGTAAGGTTCACTGCCAAATAGATGTCGCCAAACGAACCGCTCCCAATCTTGCGAACAAGACGATACTTCCCTCCAACGATAAACTCATTTCGAGCGGAACTGCTACTACTAGCCATACTAACTGAATGTAATTAGAAATCTAAAAGACTGGTAAATAACCTCTATTCTGAATCACGTCGCATCATCTCTAGCTTCTTCTAGAATTTCTTCAACTTGGACAACAGTGTGTTACCAAACACAAGCATGACGTTGTTAGCCAGCCCACCGCGTGGCATTCTGGGTACTTTCCGTTTCCGGCGGAAGTAAATTCGTAGAGATGGTCGATAAATATCTATCGTGAAAACAACGCTTTGTTTTATGTCTTAGTTTTAAAAAGTATTTCTTCAAAGAAAATTTTTAGCCATGATAAAATAAACAAAATCTTTGAATGATAAAGAAAAAACCCGCGCTACGCGTGTCTTTAGCTTTGTTAACCGTTAATCAGCCATGTGTCACAAAACGCGTGGGAATCATTGGAAAGGACGTCATGATTAGTTACGTAAACATTAAGAAGCATCAGCGTTTTCTAAATGTAACATTTCTTTGTGTGGTTTATGAGCTGATATAGTATCATTTCCCAAGATATACATCCTCTTTTACAAAAGACCGATTTATTCTTTTCCGTTTTTAATAACAAACTCTATGAAAAACGTTATAAGTTTCTGCCTTGTTGACCTTTTAAGAGAAAGACAGCGACAATGTGATATTAGTTTCACTAAACGTGTCGTCATTCATGATATTTGCTACATCACGAGTCTTAACTCACACTGATCACGGGTATTACAAAAAATATAAAGAACCTTAATATTTAGTGATATTCTCGTGCAATCGTGAAAAGTCGCATTGTATATCTTTTGTTTCAATGTGAAAGGAATATATTTTGCGTTAACATCTGGATACGGTTCAAAGTATAAAATATTATGTAAATTAATTCTAATTCTTGACGCAAGAATTTCCCCATAATAATTATTTCCCATTTGACTTAAAAGTTATTTTCTAAACTAAAGAGCAGTAATTCCGGTATTAAATATTTCAATAAGTAATTGATTGGCGTTCTTTGTGAACTGAAATAATATCTTATTTAACTGTTGTCTAGATAGGTTGGCTTTAACTAAAAGTTTGTTTCTAATATCGGCTGCTGGTTGTTCGAGATAAAAATATTAGCGAAAATTCACCAACTCCCGCGTTCGAGACTTTATACTGCAACTAGTGTCCAGTCCCAGGGGCGTAGCAAGGGGTGGATGGAAGGCTGCAGGGATTCCAACAAAGAAGTTCTGCAGATGGCTGATATAGATAACTTCAGCAAAGACGTGCAAAGGAGAAGATGGAAATTCATTGGCCACATCATGAGGAAGAAGCAAATAATGATTAACCTGGACTCGAGAAGTTGGAGTGAGGCTCCCAGAGCACGTTGGCAGAATTGTGTTGAGGCCTTGTGCCACATGGCACGAAGGAGATAGGAGACGGTGAAGGTAAAAAAATTGAATTGAGAGTAACGTAAATACTAAGCTTATAATTATAAAATATAAACCTCAAGGGCAAATTAACAATAATCAGTGGAACCAAAGGATACATGGGCCTTTGCTTTACAGTCCACGAGGTTAAGAGATCAAGCTGTTGCAGTTAATAAATTGACAAATGCTATATTAGAAATTGCATTTATTTGAAAAAAAGTTAAAGAATTTTTTTGTACAATAGAAATAAAATAGAACTCTAGTTATGTATTTATCAATTTAAATGCTGGTTGGATAACAGTACTAAAAAGTAACACAGTTTTCAGTTAGAAACGTTGATTTAAATCACCATTGATACATAGGGCTAATACAATATATACAGACTATACATGATGAAATCCATAAAAATAATATTTTGTCACATATTTTATAATATCATTATAATAAAATTATATAACATATTATTAGCGGCATATAATATATTATCAAGTACAATTGTCGTATTTGGATAATCCCAATGGGACTTAGATTTAAAATATTGCATCTAGCAACAAGCATTGAATCATTGAATAGGGTTTTCAATATTGAAGAGGTGGGAGCCGGTGAATTTACCACCTATTCTGGTAGCTAAATTACTCAAATCATGCAATTAAAATTAGCTTCTTACTGTGGCTATTCCAGAACTTCAACAACCTACTTCAAAACATGTTGAAAACCCTAAATGATTCAATTCATGTTATTCTTGTTTTTTCATCTAGTTTACAAGATAATTTATATACTTTGCTGTTTTGTTTTAAATTATTTCAAGCAATTAATCTAAATTATGTTAAGATGAAGTAAAACAAAAACCACACAAGGAAGAATGCCGAAGTGACAAGTGAGTGTGCCATTAGTCTTGTTGAGTCCCCACCAAAATAAGAATTGTCAAACTCAAAGCAATCCTTGTTGCTGTCAACAAAATGAAAATGTTGTGCTTCACAGAATGCTTTACCATCCTTGTACTTTTCTCCAATCTCAACCCCATTGTCTTTTGCATCCTTACAATGTGAATAGACAGCATCGCAGAAGCTCTTACACACATGCACTGTGTCTTGAAACCATAAGTATTGCTCTGGACTGCAAAAGTAACACATTAAGTAATTCATGTGATTGCGGCAACTCTCACTGGATGTCTGAAGAGGCATCATGTTTTGAAACACTGACATTGCTTCTGTCCAGGTACAACATGATCGTTCTCTGTACCATGTGCAATTAGAAAGACCATATATCTCTTTTGGCCTTCGATCCATACCTGCAATAAAATTGTTTTTCTTTATAAACAATTAGATACACAGCTAAATTATTTGAAAGAAATGGGGTATGAAAAACTGAAACATGACAAACCCACAATTAATCATTGTAAACAAGTAATGACAAATCAAATGTAGTTCATATACTTTGCCTACATAACTGTTTGTTATATGGTGAAGGTAAACCCCCAATTGTCAGGGCTAATTTTTATTTCCTACCCATACAAATATTTTTAAAAAGGTTTTACAGGAAGGAAATTCAATAAATTAATTAAAGTAGTTATATTCCGTTGAGTGAAATAAATTACACATGAACAATTTTCCACAAATCCCAGTGTATAAGCTGACCTTTTGTACAAGGCAATCCCTGTTTTCCAGGCCAAAAAAGAGGGTTTTAGGGTACTACCCTCTGTATAAGCTAAACCCCCTTCTGAAATTTAATTGAAACCAAGAAATATATTTTATATCAGCATGAAAAGCTGAGCTTTATAACAAGTAAATGGCTAACCAGAATTAGTATTTTGCAGTTTAATATCTTTGTCATGTAGATTTCATGAACAGTACAGTATATGTTGTTGGCATCTTGTCATAGTTGAAAAGAAACAATGACTCTTTTCTGATTCTGAGATATCTATATAATAAAGGCCATCAATGCCAGGTGTTGTGGATCTACATTGATCCTCGCAGATTTCTAAGCAAACCTAGGAAAAGGAAAAGTTTTTTTTTCTTAAATGGATTCATGAACTGGAAACAGATAGACGAGGCAGATAAAAACAAATTGTAGTCTAAACTCCAAAATTAATGTATAGCAGGGCTCAAACTTGCCACCGATAGGTGGCCAGTGCTATCAAAAAATTAGTACTGGCTACTTATTTTAAAAACGAGTCTCCTTTGCAGCCACTGCCTGAGTCGCCACGCAAGGCTTTTCTCCTCAGGAATGGCTGCTTACCCGAGGGCAACATTCCTTTCCATGGTTTAGCCAATCACAGCCTTAGTACAGGAATGCAGAACTTTTTTGTGCACTGAGTTTGTCAATGTTGCCAAAACTTTCAAAGTAAATGCTTTCAGTGAGCATCAGGAGATCACTATACGGACTTTCCTCAAAGACAATGCAGGGCTTGACACTAACTTTTCAACTTACTAGTCTAATGGCAAGTGTCAACTTTGATGCTAATAGCCAAACATTTTCTTTACTAGTCATTCATTGAAATTCTGAGATGTCTTCATTGATAAAGACAGAAACTTGTATTTTGTTTACTGGCCAACGTGGCTAGTTGAAATAAAAAATCTACTAGCCAAAACTGAATTTCTACTTGTCTGTGGCTAGTTGGCTACCGTTAGTGTCGAGCCCTGAAGATTCTTTTCACTACGGTGTACAATTGCTAGTTATCAATTATAAAATTGTTTTGAAGCAACTTCAGAATATCCATCCACTAATAAAATAAATTGTTCTTGATTCAACTGCGAATAAATTTTTAAAGAACGAGGAATGCGCAGGGAAAAAGTACAGAGAATGACCAGGTATTCTAGTTTAGGCCACTTAAAAAAAATCCCGGTTTATCATCAAAATTTTCTTAAAATGCAGTGCGGAAGGGCGCTTTTTATTTGTTTTTTGTTTGTTTTTTTTAGGGTTAAAGCTTTTTGCGGAGTACTGAGTTAGTTCGGGAATAAATCTGCACCACCAATTACCAAACTAGGGTGGACAAAGTGACATTTCTAAAGTGGAGTTTGAATGATTTAACGAGTGTGACACAAATGCATAGAAAAGGGAATCAACTAGTGTCATAATATGCTGCCGGCCGAATGGTCTGTCACTCTATGAATAGTTATGCAACATGGGAAGTATTTCTCGACCTTTTCGTCATATATTTTTTTATTAAAAAAAATAAAAAAAAAAGTCAATGCGCTGGAAAAATCAGTGCGCGCGCTGATGATAAACCGGGATTTTTTTTTAAGTGGCCTTAGCCATTGTGGAGCATTGTGGGATTGTTTTTGTAGAAACACCGACGCAGCATTCTATTGTGATATTTAAGACTAACATCAATCAGCTTCCGTCGTCCGTTGAATACCACTTCGGACCCTCTTCATTTTCTTAACGTTTTTCTAAGCGGGCGGAGTCTGCACAAAGTCGTGCCTGGGCGCTGCCGGCTAAGCGAAATAATTGGCGCTGGGGACGAGAATGGCACTTAGTTCAAGATTGAACAAACTTTTTGATTGGCTGAACTAAGGTTGGGGTGAGTTTTATCTTTCCTTTCATTGGCTCAAATTTCGTGGGAAGCTTACACATGCTCTATCTATCATACAAACCCATTTCTCCCCGGTCCAGGCTTCCGCCCGTTTTTATTTTAACGTCGGGAGATGCTGGGAAGGAGTCGAGTTGCAAGGAAAGTCTTTCAACCAACAAAAATGTTAATTAATGATATAGCTTTTGTAGAAGATTTATTACACACAACTTCCACGTTGAACAGCTGCAGCTTATGTTAAAAGATTTTTATATTTGTGTGGATGATTTGTTAGAGATACAGATATCTTTTCTATGAGCTCCTTTTTCAATAGAGCCGTCTATGGCGTCGCAGTGACAATTAACGTTGGATGTTTTGTTCATGTTATTGCGGAGTATTTCGCAGAGCTGACTCTGGTAGGTGCAACCAATTGCCTTGGCTATTTAAAGTTCGTATTTATGTTTAAATAACAAGTAATATCAATATTGGTAGACGCGTGTTCAAAACAATCCTCTGTGCAGCGGTTACGACAAAGGTCAGACCAGAACATTGGACATGACCCTAGTCTTAACAAAGTGTACAATGAAGTTGTTTATTTAGAATACTTTATGGTTAATATTCTGTTTGCAGCTATTATGGACTACATATAAAAACCACACTAGTTGAACCCAGTATATAGGGTTGCCCGGGGAGGAGGGAATAGTCACCAGAATTTTGGGTGGGGGTGTGCCACTGGACGTTCACAAACCAGACCCTAATCTGAACTAGAAATGCCATGATTTTGATACCCTGTTTTAAACTAGCAGCCCTAATCCCATATATAATTGCCCTGTGATAAAAAAAACAGTGCTGATTATATGAGCAAACAAATTTTAAACAGAAATCAGGCCTACGAATCTTAAAAAACTTTTTGTGTTTATCAAAAACCCAGTCAGACCAGTTCTTATCTGGGAAGAATTGTTGCATCCTCGGCTGTACTAAATATTGCAAAATTTTATACCCTGTTCTAGACAAAAATTTCCATGAGTTATATGCCCTGTTGTAGACTGGATGGTCTGAAAACCAAACCCATATAGTCAATATAAATTATGGGAGTCCCCCCACCCAAGGTTGTCAATCAGATTTGAAGTTAGTGGAGTTATTCTAAGAGTAGAAGGCACATTTTATTTTAACTATGTTTTTTTCTTCCTACAAGTATGTGTCTCCGCATATACTTGTATATCTTATTTATTATAATAATGATCGTCCTGTTCGTATTATTACTAGAGACTTTATTAATGTGACTGCGCGATGCAGTTAATACGATCATAGACTGAATTCTAATACGATCATTGTGTCCATGATACACTAATGTCATTCAGTGATTGTGTGATACAGTCCGTGTATCATAACCCAGTATAGTGACCTCGCTCACCGTATGAGTTCCCGTGGCTCAGTGGTAGAGCATCCGAGTAGTGTACGGAAGGTCATGGGTTCGATTCCTATCTGGAGCTCAGATTTCTTCTGAGTTCTTTGTCTCCGCATGTATTTATATATCTTATTTATTATAATGATCGTCCTGTTCATATTTTTTTCTTCAAACATTTTTCTAATGACCACTGCTGGAGAAAAATAATGTTCAAACAAGCAGTGATACCCTGAGTATATTTACTTGATATTAAAATGACACTGAAAATCACCTTTGGGAAGTTATTGTTAAGTATATTTTTGTTGCTATTATTATTATTATTATTATTATCATCATTAGTAGAGATATATTATAGATATATCAATTTATTTATTTTTTGAATGCTTTGGTGAAATTTAGATGCCTTCCTAATTCTCTGAGCCAACGTTTTGGAAATTTTTTGGAAGATTGTCTACAGTTCTTATTTGGAAAAGTTATAATTAAATATATTGTTATTATTATTATTATTATTATTATTATTATTATTATTATAATTATTAAATTATTTCCACAGCTGGTTGGTCCATCAATGTTACCAACTCTGAATGCTAACTCATCAGGAGACATTGTAATAAGAGAACACTTGAGTACAAGATTCAAGGCCCTGAAGAAGTGAGTTTTGAGTTTTTGAAAGGGAATACTGGTCATTGTACTGATAACATGTAACCAAATGGTGTGGGTACAAATCCTGACATTTATAAATAGATCCTAGCCTGTTTGGCCCAATTTATCAGCTGTTAAATTCTCTGCAACTAATTATCCTCCTCTCCATACCAAGACTTTATTTTAAAAATGTGATACGGTAAATGAGAAAATAGGTATTGATCAAACAAAACTAACTTCTATTGATGACAATTTAGAAAATCTCCTCAACAGTGCCAATTAATTTAATAATTATAATTAAACCAACCATACAAAACTGATGCAAAACTGATGCAAAACTGGTGCAAACCTGGTGCAAACCTGGTGCAAAACTGATGCAAAACTGATGCAAAACTGATGCAAAACTGATGCAAAACTGATGCAAACCTGGTGTAAACCTGGTGCAAAACCGGTGCAAAACCAATGCAAAACTGATGCAAACCTGGTGCAAAACTGGTGCAAAACTGATGCAAAACTGATGCAAAACTGGTGCAAAACTGGTGCAAAACTGATGCAAAACTGATGCAAACCTGATGCAAACCTGGTGCAAAACAGATGCAAAACTGATGCAAACCTGGTGCAAAACTGATGCAAACCTGGTGCAAAACTGATGCAAACCTGGTCCAAAACTGGTGCAAAACTGATGGAGAAAAAGAGGACAGAGGACCTAATGGAGATGTTGGAATTGAAGGAAACAGTGGTTCAGATTCACAAACTAAGGTGAATGGAGTGAGATGGTACGGGCATGTTTTGAGGAGGGATGATGGGCAAGTTATGAGAAAAGCATTGGAGTTTGAAGTGAAGGGCAAGAGGAAGCGAGGACGACCAAAGAAGATGCGGAAGACCCAAGTGGAGAAGGAGAGCAAGAGTGTTGGTTTTGAGAAAAACAATGCTATGAATCAAACGACATGGACAGAGGGGATTATTATCAAAGTGGGGTAAATCCTGCCACCCCCATTTATGGGGATAAACCCAGATCAAAATTGGATTAGATACATTTACTTGCAGTAAATATATGATAAGCACTCTAAATTTCCTCCCAGATTTGATACTGGCTCCATTTGATAATTATGCAATTCAGCCTTTTAGCTGCGATATAATTTGAAATAAAACTATCTATCTATCCATAACACTACCGTATTACAATTAATTACATAGGGATAAGTCTAATAGTCAGAGTCAAGAAATAGACTTCTCCATACATGCTAACTCTCCCAGATAATCCAGTAATCTCCTGGCCCAGTTGTTCAAAAGCTGACTAGCGTTAACCAAGGGTTAAATTTTTAACTGTTGGTTTTGTTTTGAGCCTTAAAGAGAAGGGTTTTAGCTGCAATTTTGAGAAAAGCAAATTTTATCCTTCAAAATTCAAACGATATTCTGAAAGAATCGTTCATGTTTTCTTAAATAAGAAATCGCTCCTTGAATTTTTGCATTAACCACCTCTTGAACAACCCAGCCCTGGATACAGAACAAATCTCCCAGTCTCCTGTAGGATAGTTAAATATATTGAATAAAAGTGACTTTGAATCTTTGCACCAAATGAATGTAGTCTAACGTTGTGTCTCCAATTGTACCCTAAATGAACCAATTTTGTATTTTTAAACTCCCCTCACCATTTCATGAGTCATATTTTAAGTTAAGCAATCTTTATGAATCACATTAATTATACTAAAAGCTAGTTATAATTGATGAATTTTACCAAGACACTGTTGTCTTTGTATGCTTTTGTAAAGAATATTAATTACTCGCTAGAACAGTGACAGTTATAGACAAACAAATAATCATTCGAGGACTATACTGAGTTTTGATACCGTGAAATTTGTTTATTTAAGCCGGACACAAAACACAATAGTAGTCAGTAAAATACACATTGGTTCTCGGAATCAATTTACGAACTTAGAATGCTTGT
>JAOBAY020050765.1:0-13360 GCA_025331085.2 Zoanthus sociatus
AGTATATAATTGTTACTGCTACTATCAAAGTGAAAATGTAATCGTAACAATCATTGTACATCTTTGAGTAGCAATGACTTGTCTACCAAAATTGATCTACTCTCAACAGCTTTGTTATGTGCAAATTTGTGTGATATTTCGACGTGGACAACAGAGATCGTGGATCGTGCTTTAACCGAAGGAGATTTCATATATGTTCTTGAAAGCATTCGAAGAAGGCTCTAACCTGATGCGGGATACATTACCTATAGCTTCTTTTATTGCTATTTCAAAAACACGAAATATGTTAAAAGTGTCAACCCACAACTCAAAATACGCAAAAATTATTTCAGTGCAAGCAGCTTCTTCAGGGAGAAGAAAGATTGCTATAAGCCAGGGAAATAGTAAAGCCCCATAAGGGAAAGCCAGCAACATTCTCTAATAGAAGGGCTGAGCTCGCAAAGAGAGTGATCTTTCTGATTTGGAGTGCTTAAAATTGAAGAAAAGAAAACACATTTCCTCTGTTAAAAGCTCACACAAATTAATTAAAAACGCTAAAGTCCCACAGCAAAACGCCGAAAAGTGGTAAAATTTCTTTAATATGATCAAAATCTTTGTAATGTAACATTAACCGTATTCTAATAAATTATTGAAGTTTAGTTAACACAAAAATCAAAGAAGACTTAAAGTAATTTTGACAGTTACTCAGACTTTAGTTAAAGTAATGTTTTCTTTTAATTTTACGAACGTATATGTAAAGCAAAAACAGATTATTAGTTCAGACAAAAATAGTAACTTTAAACGTGAATTTTGCACGCGAATTACAAAAATTTTACGTGCCGGCTGCTAAAATTTTGTAAAGTGGAAAATTGCGTGACATGTATATGAACGGAGTGTACTCATCTTATCAAATGACTCCTTGTTCAAAGTGAAAATGTACATCCACATACATTCGAAATTCTTCCTGCATTATAAAGATGTACTTTTTAAAACCGCCATGTTGAATTTTTTATGGAGCCTGCCTTGTTACGCGAAAAGGTTCCTTTAGAAAATGACAAATTACGTCCTTTTAATGTGCGCAGAACAGGATGTGCGTCATAAAGTCAATACCATGTATTTTCAGATTTTGGTATTTTACATTAATCTTAAATTATTTTTGGGTATATTGAATGTTTTTCTCCGGGTATATAGAGGATATTACACGGTGGCGCAAACATATGGAGTTTATCTTTGTATTTTTTTCAGTTGGTAAGGTGCCAGTCCATCGTGAGGGAGGCTCGGGTTCGATTCCCAATCACTCAGGCCTAAGGGTCTTAAAACAACTGAGGATATGTACTGCCTTTGCCCTAACATTTGCAACAGACCTTCGCGTCTGTCATGGATGAGTACGTTAAACCGTTGTCCCACGGAGACTGTGAGTTACTCACGCGGATAGCCTGCAGCTAGCCCTCAACACAACAGTTGATGGTGTAGTCCTGGGTTCGAGTCCGCACAGGGCAATATACTCTGCTGATATAACTGATTAATATCGCAACAATATTGTTGTATATCTGATAATTGGTGAAGTGTACGTGTATTCTTTCCCAGCCTAAAAAGCCTGTATTTCAGTGAAGTTAAACGGCAATCTGTTTTTTTTCAATACAAAAACCAAACGAAAAGAAAAGAAATAAAAGTCAGTGATCTTTCAAAAGGCACTGAACTACACGCTGTTTTTAATATAAGAACCAGTTAATTTTGCGGAGGCTCATTGTTCTTAATTTTTTGGCTGTTTCAGACTCAATTTTTTCTTAACTTGTTTTTATTTCTGTGAGCGGTTTAATTCAAATAATGAAAAGTATCGAAACAAAAAGACAAGGCATTTATTATTAGTTTATATGAATACGTGTATCATGGGACAATGGTAGATGCACTAAAGGTGAAGCGGTGCTTTTGTGTTTTTACCGTGCACAATGCGAACCTAAATTACAATGTTCCATAAAGTTTCAACGAGAAACATTTTGACTTTTTTCCAATCTCAGCTTGAGCTTGTTCTTAAATTGTTCTTAATTTTCGACCAATCTGAGACTCAATTTTCTTATGAAGTTGTTCTTATAAAAAAAGCGTGTTGCGTTTTAAACGACATTTTTTATTTAATTTGGAGGTGTTTGTAAGATAAATTAGAGATTACCCTAGCCATCTCTTAGTTATCTTTCTGAATTTTTTTAGGCAAACAAAAAGCCATTATGATTATAAAAGAAAATTCAAGCTGGTATGGCAGCATTCGTAGTTTCTGTGGAAACTATCTTTGTACGCCAGGCGATATTTATCTTGGAAATGTTAATTTACAAGGCTTGATTCCACAATATTTAGAAGGTTTTAGGCTGCGTTTACTCTTACCGGGACTTTTTCTGAAACATCATAATTTTTATACGTTCATGCATGCATTCCCGGTTTTTCAAAAGCGAAACCAACAGAAAAAAACATTTACCCACTCAAGCTACCACAAGAATTTACGTTGACAGAGCTGTTTGAACGATTTCGTGAAAACGAGCGAAACTGATACTTAAGTACAGTAATGGTTGTTGGTTTATTTTTCGAGTCATGATGCAGATAAGAGTATGTGCATTCAACAATATCCGGTTGCAAGTAAACACAGCATTAGTCTCTAATGAAAAGCAGATATTTTAAAACTGAGATCTCTTCTTTGAAATAAAACATGTCAGTTTGGGATTTCAGGTGTTTCCATCTATCAGCTCTATACAACATTATCCACGTAAAATATATAAATTATATTCTAATAATATACTAGAAATATTGTACAATTATAACGTGGCAAGATACTTTCATATCAACCTGATTGATTATCATTCAGTATCACTATCAGAAGCCAGAAAATATTGGATGGTTGTTTGTCACGTGCACATGATTTTCAGCTTTCTCAAAAAGACTTATTCTGTTAGCTAAAAGACTGACACGTTTTCGTACAGATATATTTTGTTACACACTCCATATCTTCATAATTCTCGATTCACTCTTTCTTTGTTTTGCGTTAATATACTATATAGCTTCAGAATTAAAAATTCTGCCACCTGGGTTTCGAAAAATTTTAATCTACTGAAATTTATAGGTTCATTTTAAACTTCAACTTTGAGCCATTCAAAAAAAAAAACCTGAAGATAAAATTGGCCTAGCCTTGTTTATATAATCAACCAAAGATGTTGCTAAACTTTTAGCACACGCAGAAGCAAAGTCAGAAAACTACATCGGAGCAAACCAAACTGAAATTAACAATTTATCTCCGCAACCGGACTTAATTATATATTCTTTGATTAATGCTATTGGGAGTGAAAACCGGTCAGAAAAGGCTTCCACTATCACACAGCGATATACTATAGACCAACGAATTTTAAATCATTCTTTTGAGGGGAAATTCATTTAGCCATAAAGCCGACTACGTAAAAACAGCTGCAGCAAGCCTTATAGCTTCTGGCTACTTAGTCTAAATGAAAAGTGTTCAATTGGGCTCCAAATATCCATACTGTGCAATGCTTCACTAACTAAATTTGCAAAGAGACTGTTTTAATGTTTCCAAAAACTGTTTTTCTGAGCTGATAAAAATATTTTTTGCGTTTTAAAAATGCGCAATTATTGCAAAATGCTTTTCTTTTTCATTTTGAAGATCTGTACGTCGAGTTTACATTGATAAATATAATCAATTAAACAATTGCTTTTCTCGTGGCTGTTTTCAATTTATGATCTTTTTTGCTGGAGTGCCAAAAGCTTTTAAATTTCTTAAAATCAGTCAAAAAGGGAGAAAAACCTTTTTGTTGTCCAAAACAATAAGAAAGGACCAAAATGTTATTAGAAATGAAAAAAAAAATTGAATTTAAGCGTAAAACGAAATTTGCAATTGTTTATTATATATTATTTATAAAAAGAAAAACTGTTATTAACCAGTTTGAATAAAATTGGCCATCAAAATTTTTTTCTTATTAGCATTTTTAAAAACTGTAAGGTACAATTTTAATCAAAATTTAAAAGGATTTTTTTAAACAGATGCGTTTTCTTACATTGCTAATATTTAAACATAAAAGGTATCACGTCAGTTCTTTTTATACAAACTTAACTTAACACACATGTACAGCGAAATTGCTCCTCAATATGCAAATTTCTGAACATTTTAATGAAAAAAGAATATGATATCTACTGCTCTCAGAGAATTTATAGTTTTCATTTCCTGGATAAATTAAAAGATTCAGGTGATTGAATTGCCGGCTATAGATGTTAAAAGCGTCGAGCGACTTGATAATTGTATTTTTATTGTTTGATGTAGTTTTGAGTTGGGTAGTGCAGGCATTGTAAAAAGCACAAAATAACAAAACTTTGACTTTAGTCGTCGACATTTTTAGTTGAAGAAACACGATTTTTGACCGATGCCAGTTCAGCTGATTAACTTCTCAGAATTAATTCGCACATGCAATGAGTCATTCTGCACCTTGAGTTAAAACTAAATAACGCTTTTAAACAACCTTTCGGGAAAAAATCGGGACATTTTTACGAATTACGTGTGGCTTTAATTTAATTTCGTACAGAACAGCAGCATGTAAATTGTTCCAGTATAAAATAAAAACAAATAAAAACAACTTATTTATTTAGTATATAGAAACAATTAGTTTTTATCAAAACTGAACAGAATTTTATAAAAGTGTTCTAGCTAAAAATACTTATCTTAATTAAGATATATGTTCAGTAGAGACTTGGTATCGCTCTGTTTTGCGTGCCAGGCTTCATATATAGACGTGTGGGCCACCCCGATTTCCCAAAATCAGTATGCTTCGCTTATATTTTAAAATGGCATCAGTGATATCTGTGCCTGTGGATAATACGTCCCTCAGCCAAATTATTCTTTCTCGCTGTTAATCTGCGCGGCATTTGAAACACAGACAAACAAAATGGTTTCGAAATTGTTTATAGAATTTAATTATTTTTTATAATTAAACAAAAACTGACAAGGGAAGAAAAATTCATCTAAATTACATAGCTTTTTTTTCTATTTTTCAAATGTTTAAAATTGTGCACGATCTTTAGTCTTTGCCCCTTAAATGGCAAATTTTGAGTTCAAAATTCGGTTAATTTTAAAAAGTAACGGCAAGCAAATTCCAAATGTTTTGTCAAGGTTGTTTTTTAAAGAATTATTGTAAACTTCTGTTATGCACAATAGTCAAAAACATTTTATGGAGGGGCCCAGTGCTGGCAATTCTTGAATTAACTACGATGACCCTCTATATAGCACCTGCTCTTCTTGTCGCATCGCAGATATGCCGTGTTGATTAGGCCTTACGGCTTACACGGCTTGTTTAGGATCAGTGAAAACCTATCAATTCAAGCATAACTATTTAAAAAAAACTTCCTCCGTTGTTAAAGACAATTTGCGCTGGCTCGCAAAAACCTGTGTGTCATTGTTTTGCTCTTTGTTTCTCATGCAAATATTATAGAATCCACTGCGATTTCGTTTTTGTTCCTTTTTCAAAACAATTCAACCAGCTAGATTTATCTCTCATATCTCTCATTCTTAAAATCATTTTAAACGAAGCCTTAAAATCACCTCTGAAAGCCCTCAATTAAGTGGAAATGTAACAACTTTTATATACTCGTTTCCTGCCAGTCGCAAGTGTCACAAGCTGGGAATCGGCTGTTTGGTGTTTTTTTAGTTACGATGCAGGACAAGAGCTTGCTCGGTTTCTTGTTCAATAAATACACCAATACAACTTTCAAATTGCAGCGGTATTTTTCAAGAAAAATAAAATAAAGAAATGGGTTGATAGCGCATCCGGAATTCATCGTAAAAACGGTAATAATTTGTAGGACATGCATTTGGCAGATGAGGTGACTGTTTAGAGTCGTATTGATATAAAAGTACCTTAAAAAGGCGTAGACATGAAGAGGAGCCCAAGTGAGTGCAAAAAGAATCACAACTGATACAAGCATTTGTAGAATTCTCTGGTTTTCCTTTCTTCGCTCTTGCTCGTGAAAGCCATTTGATTCACAAGTTGTGCTTCTATGAAGCTCAAAAAATATTGCTAGATATAAAATGCTTATCAATGAAAGTGGTACAACATAAAGAATCACAAACAAGGAAATGTAATAGTACTTTTGCGTCTTGTAGTTATCAAAATATGGTCCCCAGTCCATGATGCAACTTCCATGGTTATCTAGTTTAGCCATGTAGAATATGGGTGCGTAAAGGCCGACTGCGACAATCCACGTTAGAGTGATGGTGAGTTTGCAAACCCTTTGTGTCAGAATTCCTTTTCTCAGTGGAAACAAAATTGCGTAGAATCGATCAACCGCAATTATGACCAATGTTAGTATGGATACAGCCATTGTTACTTCCCCGACAAACGGGAAAAGTTTACACAGGAACAAACCGAAATCTCCACCAATCAACCATTTTACTGAGGCTGCGATAGCCGACGCGAGATTAATTGGAAGGTAAAAGATAGATCGCGTAAAGTCACATACAGCCATATTGAATATAAACTTGTTTGTGGTACTTCTTCTCATTTGCTTGAACTTGATGAAAATTCCTAAAACAAGTAAATTCCCGAATAAACCGAACAATGTAATAATACATAAAACCAATATTTTGATAGATTTCCAAGAATAGGAGCTATCAAGCATTGAACAAGGTGGTACATTAACAACGCTTTCGTTCAAACTTGAATTTAGGTTCATTTCAATCTTTGACGGCTATACTACTGGGCCAGTAATGAAACTGATTATCTTCGAAACATTCCCAATAAAATTAGAAAAACAACTGATTGCAATTAATCTCTGATTTAGCAGTTTAACGACCAACAGACTGTGACAGACCTTGACAGTTTGATTTCCTATCTCATTTCCAATATTGTTCAATATGGATTTAGAATATATTCTTTCTGTTGTTTGTGGCCGGTCCATACATCAGTGCCGACTTGACCGGCGCTTTATAAGTCAGTGACGATGTATTGTTTACTTGTCCCCAACAATGTAAGTAGTAAATATTCTTTTACTACTACTCAAGATCAGGATTTTTAGCCGTGAATAATTTCTTTGAGAAAAACTATATGATTATTGCAAAGATACTTTTTTTCAATCTGTTGTTCCACACTTTTTGATTTTGCAGTCAAAATCGTAGTCGTATTTGTTAAGACCTCGCACATAAATTATCACGCGGGAGCTCCAATGTTGCATTAAGAAATCGCTTTTTTACGTCTAAGATGATTTCTTAAACTCTCCAATTACCGTACACAAACTAAAACTAAACAAACTTTTATCTCTCCTGTAAATGGAAACCAATTGAAACAATTTTATGACTGGCGAGGTTTTATCATGATCTGGAAGAGACTGACTTATTATCTTGGTTCAAAAACTCAAATAAACGCACGCAGACAGGTGCATTGGACCAGTCAAAACTCAGAACTTATGAGAGAATTTCCGATATTAGTACCAAGTGATGAAGAGAAAGAAAAATCTAAATATCGCAGTCGGTACCTTTTTCTAAAGAACAATCTTAATAGAAACATTGCCACTGAAATACCCTGAAAATAAAAGCCTGGCACAAAAAAAGTTTCTATCCAAAATTTAAATTAAATAAGTTTTAACTGTTATAAAACGCCCACACAATATCTTGCAAAATTTCCAGCCGTAATTTTTTCTTATACTTTCAGGGAATAATTTTTTTAAGTTTAATGAAAAACACAGCGGTAACTTATCAAAAGCCGCAAGCCGATTACATTTGATGTAACAACAGAACTTATTTGATGGTTCGTTATAAAACAAACCACGTATTCTTTTAGTTATGAGGTTATATTTATGGTTCTGCAGTATTTGTTGTACCAGAAATGTAAGAAAAGTTTTCGAGGTTCAAAAAGCAAGCAAAAAAACAAAGTCCCAAGACTTAAATTAAAATAATGCATGCTGTCTTGGAAGTTGAATCAATTTCCAGATTACGAAAGACCGTAATAAGACTAATAATTTTAAATTAAAAAAAATGTATATTATTAGTTTTTCAGCCATGCAAATTCAAACTTTTTAGAATAATATAATACGTGTTATGCCTGTTTCCTGTTTAGATATATATGTTGCACATGTAGCTATAGGCGTAAACATTATGTGGAGAGGTGTTCGCGAAAATCAACAATTTGTCGGCTCATAGTTTCCCCAAATTGTCACTTACCGCCGGCTTGTCGTATATCGATAAAAAAATTTCATTTTTGTTAGCTTGTGATTATCAAAGATATTTTTGACCCCATTCCAACTGAGAAATAATATTTTCAATATACTTTAAACAGTCACCATTTTTACCTTTTTAGTAAAACAAGATTTAGCTAGAACTCTGAGTTATTTTAATAAAGTTGTCTAATGTATTACTAACTGTGTAAAAAGGTGACAAATGAATATTTTGGAGTCGGCAGGAAGATCGAAGAAATCTCATCCTAAAAAAACATTAATTTTACATTTGTTCTTTCATAAATTTTAAATCGCTCGCAACTTTGCCATTATATTTTTAGAATGATAGTTTTACTCTTCAATTTTTCTATGTATTGTGTGTGATTCATGTTTTCGAATCTCAATGCAAACGAAAAATAATACAAAGATAAATTAACAAATGTGCAAAAAAAACACGTTCGGGTTTGTGCTTTTTTGGTGGAATAAAATTGCTCATTATCCATGCATATATAGAAATACAAAAAATGGATAATTACTTTAAGTTTATTAAACGATTTTTGACCTGTTTACAATATAAAAACCTTCTTAAAATTCTTTTAACAGCAAAAAATCGTAATCGTTTTAAAAGTAATGCTTTACCGATACATAATAATTAATTTCTCCTCTCTAACCTAAAAAGACGTATTGTAAATTCAATATTACTATAACTCTCATACATTACTAAAAGCACGCAACAAAAAAGATTAACATTTACTGAGTGAATAATTAAGGCTTCATAAGGTGGCTGAAATATCGGCTTCCATTTTTTCCCGCAGTTAAAGCTTTTAGATTAAGTGACGGTTTGCTGTAAGTTTTGGTAAGCCGTGAAATAGCGAACAACACTGCATCACGTCCCAAATTATCAACTGCACAATTGAGTGATAACATTTATCAAAAAAAATATATTATGGATCCCTGTGGGAAATAGAAAATATACCGCCACAGGCGGTCTTCTTCTTTAACCCAAAAATGACAAGCTGTGTAAAGAGAAAATTTATTGCCCATTCATGAGCTATTAGATAGATTAGTGAGGGCTTTTATTAGCTGGTCATTAAATATCATTTTTTACAGAATGAAAATATAACACCAACTAATGTATGTCTTGTTGAATCAGTTTCTAGTACTATCTAAAGATCTGGTTCTCATATAATGGCTAAGAATAAGATGACTGGGACCGCCAGGATAGTTGAAAAATCCCTATCGCGATCCTGGCATGAGAAACATGACTTTGGCTATCTTGATAATCCCAGCAATCAAGATCACAGCGATCGCCACGATTTTATCTCGGCGATTCCAGCGACCGTTGATCCACGACTCCATTGAATCGTACGAGAACCACTGCAATATCCTGACGATCCCAGCGACTAAGAAATGTGAAAAAACCTGCCTTCTGGAATATTTTTTGAAAGGCAAAACCTCCTCTTTTTCTTCTCCCTTTGCTTAACTTCCTTTTTTCCCCCAATCATATGACAGTTAGAATAATCAAACAGCATCCTCGAGCTGTACTCTGTGGTTTGAGATCGCCATCTTAAATATCCCGCCCAAACCGATTCCTTTTCTAGATTCCATGCTCCCGCAGTTTACTTTGAATCATTTAGCGGCCATATGAGAACCACTTGATCGCCTCAATCGCAAAAGTTAGAATAAAATAAAGAAAGCAGAAATTTAATATATGTATATAAGTACGTAACGTGAAGATTCACAAACAATCGTGTCAATTATTTTATGAAATCAAAATATATAATTTGTAACTCTCAATCGTCGTTTATAACCATATATCATCTCCCAGTCCTCTTGCCTAAAATGACAACCAAGTTTTTGTAACGTGCAACTATCAAGTCGAAAAATAATAAAACATGTTTCTGTTTTAGTTACAAAAGAATTCAACATATTCAAATTTGATATATACATCAATAGATGAGTCTCTGTAAAGTTTACTCTGTTCTTAGAGTGCGATGACTTCGGCTTTGTTGGAATGTTCCCGTCTTTGTTTAGGTGACGCAATGAAATAAAGTGAGTCGGTGTGTTGCCATGGCAATGATAATTTAAAACCCTCAAAAAGAAAAAGTGCGCTGTAATCAAAGGCCCTTTAATAATCTTATCGGTGCAGGGAGTTGTTTAACACAACGTAGCCCGTTCCACCCCCTACTGAATACGCGCCGTTAAAGGAGGTAGAGTAAATTTTACTACAGAGGGCCTGCCTGAAATCCTCATCTAAAGAAATGTTGTGGTTTTCGGCGTTCTTTGTGTTGTTTCTAATACTTCCAACACATATAGACGTTGTTAAAGGTATTTTGTCTGTCTTTTTAAGATGCATTAGTAATTGCATTTGTTGAGGTATTTATGCATGTGCATAAGACATAGATACTCTTATCCATTTCTGAAAAACAATGCGAGGAAGGATTTCACAAAGTATTATTCCCCTTACGTTTTCATTGACTACAAGCGGTAGTCAAACAGAAAGTAAAGGGAACTCTTTGACTAAACTTTATATTTAAGAAATGTTTTTTTATAAATATATCAGTTTTAAGCTCGTGAATAGCGATAAACTAGAGTTTTCAGTTGTACCAAATGTAAGAGCAGTGTTCACTTTTCGTTGGTTATAAACTTGATTAACACTAATTTACACTACTAAGTACCAACCCTATGAAGTTGCTATGAAAATGTTTAGAAATTTCATAGATAATTCATAGGGATTTCATAATAAAAGCCTATGAACTAATAAAATTTTCATAGGGAATTCATAGGAATTTTTCATAGTCATATGAAAAAATACCCTATGAAAGTATGTCCCGTTTCATAGTGTATTTTCATAGGATAACCCTATGAAATAGTTTTTTTCTTGGTTTGAATACAACCTATAAACTAGCTATGAAAACCCTATGAAATGTCTGTTTGTTTTCATAGGGTAACCCTGTGGAATATTTTTTTCTTGGTTTGAATACAACCCATGAAATAGCTATGAAAACCCTATGAAATGTCTGCCTGTTTTCATAGGGTAATCCTGCGGGTTTTTTTCTTTCTTTGAATACAACCCATGAAAAAGCTATGAAAACCCTGTAAAATGTCTGCCTGATTTCATAGGGTAACCCTGTGGAATATTTTTTTGTTTTTTTAAAACAACCCATGAAATAGCTATGAAAACCCTATGAAATGTCTGCCTGTTTTCATAGGGTAACCCTGTGGGTTTTTTTTTCTTTCTTTGAATACAACCCATGAAATAGCTATGAAAGCCCCGTGGAATGTCTGCCTGTTTTCATAGGGTATTCATAAAATTTATTCTCTGTTGAAATCCCCAATATATTAATTTATAATTAATTATATTAGTTGCAGTTGGGATATAATTATAATATTTTGAGTTGACCTATGCAAAGAAAACCCAATATAATGTCAACCTATGAAAATGCTATGAAGACCCAATGAAATACTTTATTATGAAAATTCCTTAAAATAATCCGATGAAAACCCTAAAAAATATTCACCTATGCAAGTGCTATATGGTCTAGATGAAATACAGTACTCGTACGTACGTGTACTTGTGTAAATGTACATGTGGACATGCATTCACCTGTTTAAAGATTTTTCCTTTGCATTCCAGTGAAACAATGTTGCAGAGAGAAAACATAATATCTATATATAGGTACCTCTTTGGTGATGCCCTTTATCAAGTGAAAAAACAGGCTTTACAAGCTAAGGTGTAGAATAAACAACTTTGATTCAGCTTCAATGAAATTTTGAAATAATAACTTTATTTAATTATAGATAATATAAATTACATTTTTCTTTCTCAGACATCCCTATAGATAACAACTAGATAATATTTTAATCAATTTTTCTAGTTATATAATTTTTTAGCCAACAGAGATATAATAAATTAGGTGCATTTTCTAATTCATCATTAATTCAATAAATAATTTAAAATATTTTTCTCAGTCTCTGTTAATAATTTGATAACCTGAACAATCCATTGATTTATAGAATTTTCCAGTAAAATTATTACAAATAAATCTTTTATTAATATATATATATATATACCCACAAAAATCAGTGGAATTGACTACACCTTTTTAAAAATGTTGATTCTTCATGTAGTCATTTTGTGGAACTTGTTGTCCAAGCCGGGCACTTGGCTCGCCAATGACCTTGCTTCCCACACTGGGAACAATTTCCTGGTTTGATCTGGGTGGCTCTGTACCGCAAGTCAATCGTAGAAATTTGATTCTGCCCCAGGATAAGAGAAAAAGGTTGCAACAGGATTCTCTGCTATTGGATTTGCCTTGTTCCATCTTCTTCAATACGTGGCCGTACAGATCTCCCAAGAACAAGTCTTTCTGCACCATTATGGTCAAGCAGCATCTTCAGGGACTCGGTTCCATGTGTAGCAATATGAGCAGAGCTTTCTGGGAGATGCTGGGGATTTACAACATTGTCTAGAACTAACATTACATTCAGTGCCTCTTTGGGAAACCTATTATCAAGGTTTTCAGTAAGTTTTCCAAGAAATTTCTCTGCTGCATTGACAAACGTTTCCTTTGCATTATCCCCTGCATTTTGCAATTCTCTTCCTTCATATATGCCACCTTGTAAGTGTTCACCGAGACTTGCAAAGCAAGAGTAGTTTTCAGAACCCCAGCGAGTTCATTCGTCAAGGCACTTATAGTACCTTGAGTTGAAGTGACCAATGGGTGAACAGATGAAATGCCAATTATGTCTTTCTGAAATGATTTGCTGAGTTTTGATACCACTGGTAATACATCTTTCATAAAGCAGGTTGCTGAAATAAATTTATACTGCTGCACCTGTTTCAACTATCCTTTCGCTCTATCAGAATTCTCTCCATCATTTTCAGCAGTTTGGTGAGTGAGACAATCTATAAGGGCTGACAAGCACTTGTAAATCGCCTTAACCGCATTGTGAAGTGACAGCCATATTGTGTGGGCAGCAGCTTTCAGGGTTACTGGTTTCATGTCAAGAATTTGTTGGATTTCATACAGTTTCTTGTATCTTACAGCTGAAAGTGAAAAAGTTAAAAGTGCAAGTGAGGGTTTTCTGATAGTCGTCAAATAGTTTCACTAATTTGGCTGCTTGAGAACTACAAAGTGCCAGTTTGTGGGCAACACAGTGAATGTGCATTAAGTAAGGAGTTAAATGT